>PVKA01010690.1:0-63530 GCA_004027165.1 Ctenomys sociabilis
TCCTCCTTTCCTTCCTTCCTTCCTCCCTCCCTCCCTCACTCACTCTCTCCCTCCCTCTCCTTCATAAATACTCTCTCTTTCTCTCTCCCTCCCTCCCTCTCTCTCCCTCCCTTCTTGCCTTCCTCCTTTTCTCCCTCCCTCTCAGGGAGAAGGGACAACCTGTAGAAGGGGAAAATCTTTCTCTTCTAACAGAGCATTAATATCTGGGATGAAAGATACAAAAACTCAGACAACCCAAAACAAATAACCCAAAGAAGATATGGACAAATGAACCAAACAGATACTTCTAAAAAAGAAAACGACTAATGGCCAGGCAAAGCTAGTTAGAGGCCCCACCTCTCCCCACTCAGAATGGCCATCATTAACAATACCTTGAGATTGAGAAAAGTCAGTTAAGGACACAGCTTAGATGCAGTGTGGTTTCCCTCATGTGAGAAACTTGAAGTATGAATAAATTAAAGAAATAAGGGGCCGGGGAGATGGCTCAGTGGAATAAGCACTTCCCTGACAGGCACAAGGGCCTGAGTTCAATCCCCGGTTCCTGCAAAAAACTAAAAAGAAAAACAACAAGGAAATGGTGAAATGGATCTTTTAATTGACGTCAGAAAATTTATTTATTTATTGGCAAACCAGGGATTGAACTCAGTCCCTTGCACTTGCCAGGGAAGCACTTATTCCACTGAGCCATCTCCCCGGACCTGAAATGGATCTTTTGTAAAAAGGAGAAGGCCCAACAGATGGAAGGAGGGGGAAGGGGGGAGATGGGGAGGCAACCTGAAAGGAATTAAGACGTGTTCTGTCCAGGCACAAGCTCCAGGCAAGAGTGTGACTCTAGGCACTGCACAAATGTGCTACAAAAGTTTACAAAGAATGAAACAATACATTAAGTCCCAGAAAATATGCTGGAGGAAGGGAGCACTCAAACATTACTAGAAACACAAACTAGTCTAGCCACTGTGGAAATCAGTATCTCTTAAAAGACTAAAAAGTGAAATTTCACTTGACCCAGCTATACTGCTCCTGAGTATACTGTGGGCATGTGCTGGGTGTGCACCTTTCCTAGCTATATTCTGGCACCTAGTAGGTATACACCTTCCCTGGGTACATGCTTGGTGTCTACTGGGCATATACCTTTCTGTTGTATTTTCCTGAAAGATGAAAGTCACTGTGCCATGCTAACACCATCACACTCATAGTTATGGCGGCCCAATTTTAGCAGCTGTGGACACAGGCTTGCTGCCCAGCAGTAGATGAGTGGACAGGAAAACAGTCTGTCTACAAGACAGCCATGCATTTGTTTGTTGGTTTGCTTATTTGTTTGGGACAGCGTCTCACTCTGCTGGTTCAGGCCAGCCTCGAGCTCACGGCGACCCTTCTGCCTCAGCCTCCTGAGTCCCAGGAGCACACGCGTAGGCCACCACGCCTGCTCTAGCTCAGCCCCTCACCTGGCTTAGCTTGGCCTGGCCCCGTCCCCTTGTGAACAGGGCCTCCTCTGCTGGGGACCTGCACTTTCTACCGGAGCCTTGGTGACTCAGCCTCCGCAAATAGCAGGGATTAGCTGGGAGAGAGCCTGTGGGAGGGCGGCGCTCAGGCTTGGCAGGTCCCTGGGGACACAGGACAAGCCAGGCCTCGTGTCCGGCCGAGGGCAGGGGACAGAGAAGAGGCTCACCTTCTCCTGGCCAGGGGCCCAGGTGGAATTCCCTGGGCTCTCGTGGGCCAGCTTTTTCTCCTGCAGGGGCTGCTGGGAGGGAAACTGAGGCTGGATCAGGCCACTCCAAGATTCTTCTTAGGAGACTGGCCTTGACTAAGAAAAGCATTGGCTCCCAGATGAGCCCCACCCCTCCACCCTCCTCATATAGGGGCTGGAAGACTGACTCAAAGCAGGCGTGCTGGTGTGCACCTGCGATCCCAGCACCGTGGGAAGCTGAGGTTGGTGGTCCACATGTTCGAGCCCAGGCCGGACAACCTGGGGACTTCATGCAAGCCTCTCAAAAATAAAAACAGAAAGAAATGAAAGCGCTGGATCACGAATACAGCTCAGCAGCACAGCGCCTGTCTGGAAAGCAGGAAGACCCTGGGTTCAAGTCCCAATACAGAGAGAGAAAGAGAGAGAGAGAGAGATTCTTGGAACTGGCTGGGCATTAACTGTGTGCTTCTTTTCAGTGTCACTAAATAAAATATTTCTTTTACAAAAAAAATTTTTATCAGGTTCCAGGGAGATGGCTCAGTAGAATAAGTGCTTGCCTGGCAAGTGAAAGGGTCTGAGTTCAATCCCCAGTTCTGCCAAAAAAAAAATTATTCACATCAATAAACTTCTCTACCTTTCTAATTTACTGTCATTTTGTATTTAAGCTTATACAGTATTAGAAAGTGATATTATTTCCTACAATGTGCTTAAAACATCAACTAACAGGGATAACATCATTCTTAAATGAGCATGAAGAACCGTAGTCAAGAAACTGTCCCCAAAGCAAGCGAGGTGGTGGAGGTGGAGGAGGGAAAGCCCAGAGAAAGCCAGGAAGCCTCCCTTGGAGTAGCTGCTAGGGCCTGACCTGGCACTGAGCTAAACATCAACCTGGCCCCAGGATGCCCAGCACTAAATGCAGGGGAGCGGTAAGAGGTAACTTAGCCGATACCCAGGAAATCTCAGGAAGCTGCCCCATGGCCTGCTGCAACCTTGGTGCTGTCAACCCTGATCACCATGTCATTGGCTTTGCAGATTTGCCACCCCAGAGGACTTTGGCCACCAAGACAGTTCCTCTTAGGGCCATAGCAGCTCAAAAGCCCCACCCCCTCCCAGGGACTCGTGGCAGGGCCAAATCTCAGACCACACCCTCAATTGCACCACAAACCCTGGGCTTAGGGTCCTTAGCATCAGCCCCACTCAGAGTCATGAACGCTTCTCTCTAGCCACCCACCCTGTGCAGCAGACCTTATCTTTTCTCTTACATAAGTCCCTAGACCTACTGCTTCTCCAGGGTGCTCGGCTAACTTCTCACTTAGGACCTGTACAGGACCACAACTGGGTGGCAGCAGCACTACTCAGATATGCAGAATTTTCTTCAAAGAGACTGTGGAGCACCAGTTCTTGCAGTGCTAGAGATTGAGCCATGCTAGACAAGCTCTCCGTGTGCTCTGTGCTGTGCTGTGCCCTCACTCCGAGCATCAGCTCTTTGCTTAGGGAGCGACTTCAAATGCTATGCCATTTAAGTTCAGCACAATAGCATTTCTCCTGTCTGAGGAACTCCCCCTTCTCTCCCAAGGTCTACTGAGTCATGCACAGTAAAGGAAAATGTTCCCAGGCCAGATAAATAGCTCTGCGGATTAAAGTGCCTGCAAGCAGGTGCAGGGGCCAGGGTTTGATACCTGGGCCTGCTGTACCAGCCCCACCCCCAGGGCATGCTGAGACAGCAATTGAGACTAAGCTGATGGCCCGCCCCTATAATCCCAGCTCTTGGGAGGCTGTAAACAGGCCGATCACTATGAGTCCTATCTAGTAGTGAGACACTGAACACCCTGTAGACCCTTCTCTAAAATACAATCAGTCAATCAATAAATAAATGGAGATCATGCCTAACAACAAGAAAGCAATACAGGGCACAGATGTAATGCATTGACCACCATGGGCCAAAGACACAGCTTTGGGCCAGGGAGATAGCTCAACCGTCTAAGCACCCGCCTGACAAGTGCAAGGACTCTGGTTCAATCCCTGGTACCATACGCTGTGGCAAGCCATGCTGGCCACCAGAACTAGGCGTGGTAGTACACGACTGTAATCCCAGCACTGAGTAGGCTGAGACAGGAGGATCAATATGAGTCCAAGCTGCATAGTGAGACCCTGTACCAAATAAGTAAAGAAAATATTTTTAATTAAAAATAAAAAAGATGCAGCTTTGTTGACTCAATCCTGTACCCTGCCACGTATTCTAAAAAATTAACTGTTCCAAGTGTGCTCCATCTACCTGCACTTATAAAATCCACTTGATGGACCCAAGATGAGATCAGAAATGAGTTCAGTGATGGGGAGAAACCGATCGGCTCTACGTGCAGCCCTACTAATCTTCAACAATGCAGTGTGTGATTACTTGGAGTTTGGGTTGGTTGGTTGGTTTGTTTGTTTGGTTGGTTGGATGGTTGGTTGGTTTTGGATTTGTTTCCACCAGAATTCAAGTATCTTTTGTGACTGCTTAGAAAAGAGACCTAGAGCTCTTGACATGTAGGTTCTGTTGGTCATTTCCAATACCCCTACAAGGCAAAGACAGATGAAAATGATGGCTTTTTAGGGTTGACTTCAAATAAGATGAAAAAAATACATTATTTTGAATATGAAATACTTCAGCTTATAAGAAACATGAAGTACCCCAGCCCAGTGACCTGTTTGAAAGGACTCTGCTCATTGTCTGCAGCTGTCCCAACCCCAGGGGAGCTCTGCTCCGAAGGAGCTTGAAGATGCTTCCCTCGCACTCCACAGGGGCTCCACAGCAGAGCAATGGCCCAGCCCTTGGGAGGGAGGCCCCGGGTCCCCTTGTCACCACCTCGAGAACTGTGAATGCGGTCCTAGGCATCTCCTTCTCTCGTGCTGGCCACACCTTGACATCCTGGCTGTCCGCGAAGCTTCTGCACCGCCCTCGGGCTTTTCTCCTTATTTCTTGCACGACCTTCCCCACTCCCAAAGAACTGCTCTTCATTTTAGCATGGCAGGAAAGCACCCAGGCTGGCTTTTTCTGGTGTTTAACTTCTGTTTTCTCCTTTGACTTTTTCAAGGGGAATGAAACTCATTTTAAATCTCCAAATAGTAAAAGTTGATGATGAGTGCTGGAGTACAATGCTGTCTCACAAAAAAAGAACAGGAATGGTACACTTTCTATTGCATGTAATTTCTATTTTCCTAGTCACTCTGGCTACAACACAAAGAGAAACTTGTGAGCTAATTGTTGTACTATACTTTCTAGTCCCCAATAGCTAAGTGTCAATACCTAATCAGTATAAAAATTACTAGAGATATTTTACAAACCTTTATTATTCTACTATCTTAAAAAGTTACCAACACATTTTCCTCTTAGAACACAGCTCAAGAGCTACATGAGGCCAGTGGCTACCATTTTGGACAGGGTAAAATGACAGCCAGGTACCTTTTCCTATACCATAGCCACTGAGTCAATTTAATTGAACAGGTTAAATCATAAAAAAAGGATGCAACTAATTACACCAGGCTAAGGTTTATCCCATTGGATTCCCTCCTGTCTTTCTAGGTCTTACACTGCACTTTAGATAAATTTATGCAAAAGAAAATAAAAGCTAATACTAAACTCATTGTCTGATTTTACTTTTTCCTGAAGGCATCTGGAAAATTCAGGGATCCTTGTTACTGTAATATGGATCTTTTTGATTGACTGATGGATTGATTGATTCAGTAAAGGGTCTACAGGGTCTCATTATGCAGATCAGACTCATAGTGATTCTCCAGTTTTCAGTTTCCCAAATGCTGGGATTACAGGTGTGTGTCACCATGCCCAGTCTTAATTGCTGTCTCAGTGCACCCTGGTCATGGCCGGTACAGCATGCCAAGGATCGAACTCCAGTCCCTGCATCTGCTTAAGCAGGTGCTTTAATTCACTGAGCTATCTGGTGCCCCTGTAATATGGATCTTGAATGTTCTCCAAAGGTGTTTATGCTGAAAATGGTCCCTGGGGTGGTGCTGGCAGGTGGGGACAAGCAGAGGGAAGTTTGGCTACTGGAGGAGCCCTTAAAGAGGATATTGGAACCCAAGCGAGTCTCTCTCTCTCTCTCTCTCTCTCTGTCTCTCTGTGTCTATGTCTGTGTCTGTCTGTCTGTCTCTATCTCTCTCTCTCTCTCTCCTCCCTATGCACCATAAGATAAAAGTTCATCCTACCATATTCTCCCCACTATGACATTCTGCCTTATCACTAAAGGCCCCAAAATGGCAGGCTTAACATACTCATGGAATGCAGCCTCTGACATCTTGAGGCTAAGACAATCTTTCCTACTTTTATGTTGATTATCCGAGGTATTGTGTGGCAGTGATCAAAGCAGAGAAACAGGTAGAGTTTGTTTTCCTGCTGTCTGATTTCCTGCCTCATCTGATCACTGGTTAGCCTTGTGTCCACATAGTCACAGCAGACTTAGAGGGCTCAGTGTTGCTCAACCAGAATTATGTTGAAGGCTCATACCATAATTAAAAGTGAATCACCTTTTTCCAGAGTGAGAGGAAGCACACTAACAGGGGCAGAGGTCTGGAGGCGGAGACCCCGGCTCCTGTCTTCATCCTTTCTGTCCTTCCACCCAAGTCCATCTGCTCATTCTCACACTTCAAAATCCCAATCTGGAGGCAAAGTGGCTTTCTGTGGCTCCTCTGTAGAGAGCCTGGGTCTCCCTGAGCAGCAGCCTGGAACAGTCAGAACCTCGGCAGTACAGCGTTGGTTCTCCAAACCTCTCTAATCCCACTTCTCACCCTTTAAGACTGATGCAGACCGACAGATCAGCAGCTTCTGAGTTTCCTCAACCACTTTGTGAAGATAAAAGAAGCCAAATCCTGCCCCACACTAAGATGGTCCTTGAGGCTATGCCTCTGCCATCTTCATGGTCTCCATGTCCTACCTCCTGGTAACAACTTTCCACCCCCACTAGGTGAGGAGACAGACGTGGGTATGGTCACAAAGCCACAGGATGGCCAACAGAGGTGCACTGTCCTTATTCCCTCAGAGTTTTCAGCAGATGAGCGCTGTCCACTCTAGGAAGGAGAGAGGACAAGAGCCTCCCTCTCTTTGAAGAGACCTGACCCTGGACTTCAGACCTGACCCAATCATTCTGGGCATTTCCTATGAGCTCTCATTTAGAGCTTTTCTTTGAGTTGTGCTGGATTTTTATGTTTAGGGGGCCTGGGCTCTGAGGCCCCAGTGTCCAGGTGAAGGTAACCACCAAGTCATGGTACAGCCACAGTCTGTGAATCAACCTTGATTTCTACATTCATAAAATGAAACTAAGACTCCATGCTTCTTGCCTTCTTTACAGTAGTGCTTTAGAATAATCAAGACAAATGGAAAATGTTTAGAAAGTAAGTAATCTGAAAGGAAGACTAAGAAAGTATTAATCCACTGAAGTAAAACCATGGAACACTGGGCCTGTGCTCTCCCATGTAAAGGAGGAAAAGGAGGTAGTTATTTCTGAAATTCATGATGCGCACAAAAGAGATCGGCATGTCTGGGGAGTGGTGAGCTGCTTGGACCCTGAGGATTGTGTCCCCAGGAGGACGGTGTGCCTCCTCCATCACATTTATCAGCACTCAGGGGACTGTGTGTGGTGCAGGGTGAGGGCAGAGGCTGTCTGGTGAGCAGAAGGGAGAACAGAGTCCCACAGGCCCATTCTCCATCGATCAGATTCCCAGGAGTCACTAAGGCATCTCTAACTGACCTCAGGCAAGAGAGGCAAGTGGTGGGGTCTGGGAGGTGGCTCAGGAGAATAAGCGCTTGCCTGGCAGGCAAGTGCAAGGGCCTGAGTTCAATCCCCATCTCTGCTGAAAAGAGAGAGAGAGAGAGAAGCAAGTGGGAAAATGCCCCCTATCATAAGTAAGGTCATTAGAGTCTCATCCCTAAACTTTTCTCTGAATGTGAAGTCTGAAACATATGCACTGAGACAATAATTTCTAAAACTAGTCACTAACCACGATTTCCATCTCCCTGCTGTGGAACTCACCCATTGCTGGGCCCATGGGACTGCTCTTGTTCAGGAGATGACAAGGACTTTCTCTTTCACTTGGAGTCCAATGCCACAGAATCCAACCCAGAAAATCCAACCACACATGTGTGTGCATGTGCACACATGTGCTCACTCACACACACACACACACACACACACATTTTCCCTATGACAGCAAATACCTGATTTTAGAGTTTCACAATTAGACCCCACCTGGCTGAAGAGAAAACTTACAGACCACCACTCTGTTCAAGCAGGAAGCCCCTCCAACACACACACACTCACTCACACACACACTCACACACACACACTTAGCCTGAGAGACTAAAATAAATCTGCTTATCAGGATGGCTCCCAGGGCTGGTTCGCAGGCTTAAGAGAAACCCTGTAAATCAACACAATGACACGCTGTAAATCAGAAGAATACCACTATCATCCTGTACTCCTCTCTCTCAAAGAGGTGCCAGACCACCCATGACCTGTGAGAAGCTGAAGCGTTCCATGTTGCTCAGAGGGACATCCCCTCCCTTACCAGTTCTCTTCCTTGGTTTTCGGTCAATGGCCTTCTCACTGCTGACCAGGCTGCACCCAGCCTGAAGTAAAGGCATCACAGTTTGCTTCAATCTTGCCTGTCCTGGTGGCCTTGGTAGCCCCTCGGGGTCTAGTATGGCACGTGAGCAAAAAATAATACTTCAACGCAGGAAGTTTCATCTTCTTACTATTTGAAATTAAAATTCCTCTGAACACACTAAAACATGAGCAGAAATCATTCCCTACCTCAATTAAGTTTGAAAGGAGTCATCCCTCCAAATACTTCATAAGACAGAGGAGAAGAGATGGACCCAGCTGGGGAGATGCGTGGAAAGCCACAGCCTCAGGGCAGCAGCAAAGGGAGAGTCTTGGCACGGGGAGGCTGTGAGGCGGTGGAGACACGGGGCACCCGCATCTCACTGAAGAAGCCGAGATGTTGAGACCCTTCCTACGGTTGTCCTGTTTCACAGACTGGGTGCATTTTGCACTCAAAGCCAAGTCTTCGGCTTTGAGTTTATTGTTAATCATATTTTTTTTTATTAACTACCTGTTCATGATGTGATCTTGTTCCAGGACAGGCTGTCCAAAAGCCCATCCAAGGCAAAGCTTGTGGACAGTGAGTTATAGGCCTAGAAGGCAGTGAGAGAAGGCAGGGAGATGGGTGAGGGAAGGAAGGAGGTGGGGGAGGAGGTGGCAGGTGGAGCTCGGGGCGATTCTGGAAATCCTGACAGCCACCCTGTTCTCTCCCAAGGCGTGAGTCCCTCTCTGCCTGCCTTCCTTTCCAGGGTGCTGCCCCTGCCTCTTCAACAAGGGAAAGCATTCAGCAAGCCAGCACCCAGAGAGTCTTCACTCCCATTAACCTTAAAACTTTCTTTCTAAATAGCAAAACAAAATGCAATTAGCATGAGGTATGATCAGAATTTCTAAGCTCTAAGTACAATTTGAGTTTGTGCTTTACACCAACTAGTAGATGTGCGTACTTAGCAGCATCATTAAACTGTTCCTTGGACCAATGTCCTGAGGCAAGTGCAATAATTACCACTCAGTCGCACATGCAGAGGCACTGCATGAGGGGCCTCTGGGCAGAGGAGCAACTCATCCACGTAGCAAAGCACTTCTGAGGAAGAACAGCCCGCCGCTGCCATCTGCCCCTTCACCTGCTAAGCCCAGCAGTGTGTGTGCAAGGTTACTCCGAGTGCAAACTGGCTTCCCACCCCTGTAGCATCTCCCCGAAAGGCTCCATCATGACTCTGGTGCACACGCTGGACAACAGCATCAGTCTAAATGCAAGAAAGAAACGCACTCCTAAAATGAGCACTCAGGCTGCAGCTGCCCGTCATCTCTCCGGAAACTGCAGCAGAGCGTCACCTGTGCTGTCTGTCGCCACTACCCGGCTGTGTCTCTTATTTCTGAATTCCCAGTACAGCGCAAGTAAACCCAAGACCTCTGCCCTGACAGGAGGCCTCTGAACCCGGTGGGCACAGGCACACGTCGCTGGTGCACCCCGTTGTATCACATCCAGCTCTTCACCAACCCCCACACTGTAATATCTTCTGGAAACGCCATGCTCCTAGCTGCTCCGAGAGTGCCCTAGGGCACTCGCACGCGCACGCGTGCAGCAAGGCGCAAGACTCCTGCTTGGCAGGTCCAGTTTCCTCTGCTTCGAAACACGACACCCAGTTCCACCCCTGCACCTGGAGCTCAGAACCAGCTGATCACACATTTTCAGCGGTACCAAGAGCAAGAAAGCCGAACGTCACACAGATGCTATGAATAGCAGCCAGGAGACGCAGAAGGGCCCATCACTGGGCCATGCTGGATTAGTGCCCTGCTTTATTTAGGTTCTCTGCAAAGTGGAAAACCAGCAGGCACTAAGCCGCGGCTTTCCTGACAGCGACTTCCACTCTTCCGGTGAGGGGCTTCCGGCTTCCTCCACCACAGCCCTCACCAGCTTCTGATCTAAAGCAGCTGATGTGAGGCAGAACCCAAGATGCCAACGTCTTTAGTCAGAACCTCACCTAAATCTGGCTGCAAAAGGATATTTCTGAAGAACGCTGCCTAGAACAGCAGAACTCTGACATGCTCAGCAAGTCCTAGGATACAGTCTGAGGCACAGGGGCTGCAGATAAATACCTGTCAGTGAAACCCAATAAAAAGGAAGGCCTCACATTCTTCACTGCGAAAGATTTCCCGCCTACCCCGCACTGAAGGAGGTGCCCACGTGACAGGCCTGTTTTGGGAATCCCACCTTACAGTCCATTTGAAGTGTGTTTTGAGAATTTCTAGTAGTTAGTCAATGAATAGCATATTAACTGCATCTTTGATGGGAAAATAAATATGCAATTTCCTGTTTTCTAATCAGAGGTCACTAGCTGAGAAATATGGGTCTAGAACTACATGGTTATACCTTTTATTGATTGACTTCTGCTTTCAGAGAGCTTAAGCTATCATCTGCAGTCTTATCTATTGAATGAAATATTTCTACCACTAAGATTGTAGCCATGGATACTGACAAGCAAGCCCAGAACTCTTCAGGAAACATGAGTGACACAGACAAGATGGAATGAATAATGGACAGCCCCAGTGATCAGGAGGAGACCCATCAAAGTCTGGTGTCTGACCAAGAGCTGCCCAACAGTGCACCATCCTGTGTCTTGGGAAACTTGAGAGATAACTTAAATAGTTTCTATATTAATGCCAAATCATATTTGCATAAATTTGACAGATGTTCTTATTTCTTCACCATACAAGGAAAGAAAAATCTATTTCAGCTGTCCTTAGAATAGGAAAACCTAGTCTCCTGTTGTGTACTCAATTTTGAAACCTTTGCTAGGCACTGGAACTTGGGATCCCTGCACCTTGGGCTTTAGCTAAGAGGTACTTACGCCATGATGCCGGAGAGGTGAAACATCTCAGCGGTTATGTAGGACAAATAGCTGTACAAGAAGACGAAGAGCGGCTCAATCACACGAATATTGTGTGTGAAGCGCGTGGTGAAGGCCGCTATGAAGCCCAGGAAGACGCCGATCAACACCCCACCAATTCCTACGACAAAGAAGTTAGCGATGCCCGCGAACACGTCGATGATCTCGATGGTCTTCATCTGGCAGAAGGACTTGAACAGGTTGTACAGGACCTGGAGACGAGGGAAGCGCGTCGTCAGTGCCCCGCCCCCGCCCACTTCCTCTGCGTATGACAGAGCTACCTGGCTTTTCCTCTCTAAAGAGGCTGTTTGCTGGGGATGCCTGTGGGTGACGAGTGGCAGTTATTGTATAGGTATCATATATTTTAATACTGTGACTTTAAACTAAAAAAAAAACCTTGATAAAAGGGAAATTACTGGGCTTGCCAAATACCTCAGTGGGTTAAAGCACCTGCAAGCAGGCACAGGGACCAGGGGTTTGATCCCAGGACCTGCCGTGTTGGCCCTGCCACTGGGGCGTGCTGACGTGGCAATTGAGCAGGGGCGTGGCGGCACGCGCCTGTAATCCCAGCTCTTGGGAGGCTGTAAACAGACCAATCCCTATGAGTCCAATCTAGTAGTGAGACCCTGGACCCTGTAGACCCTCCCCTATAATAAAAAAAAAAAAAAAAAAAGAAAAGAAACTTTCTAAAAGTCAAAGGGAAAGTTCAAGGTTATTAGCTTAGTCTTTAAACATTCTTCTAGATGGCATCTGAAAAATAATTATGAGATATTTTATTACCTTACAATACATATTACTCAAATTACCACTGGGTTGGACGCTGCACATCACAGAGGTTATCAGAACTCCTGTGGATGTATTTATACAGCCCCGTCATCCTGTCATGGAGTCACACTGCAGAAGGGCGCCCCCGAAGACGTCTTCTGCCCTTGCCCACTATTGCTATGATAGCTCTGTGTCCCTCTTGCCTATAGGTGCTGTGTGACCAGAGTTCTGAGGGGATTTTTTTAAACAAAGAATCATTGTGTGTGTGTGTGTGTGTGTGTGTGTGTGTGTGTGTGTGTACACATACTGTAATTTCACACGTATCTCATGCCTCTCCAGTAAGTGCATGCTGTTTGGTTTTTTTATATAGTCCTGTTTAACTAAAGGCTAGGGGTGTGAAGTCCCCGCTAGACCCATGGGGTGATCTGTTACAAGTCCTACCAATTTGTCCTTCTACAAAACCAGCGAGTCAAGTACCCAGCAGGTCTTTTCACCATGCTATTTACAACTCTGGCACATCTAGAGCTTCAGAGAGAGAGAGCCACATGACAAGGACACTGCAGACAGCGGGCTGAAAAGTCAAAAGTAATCCATCATGTCCAATGTCAAATGTCCAAAGTGAGCCCATCTGTCCCAGGTCAAACAGTGCACAAGGGCTGAGGCAGTGCTAGAGTGCAGGCTGCCCAGCCTGGTTGCTGTCAGGACCCTCCCGTGACCAGCCCGCGGCCTGGCAGAGGCCCCCTCCCTCTTTCTCTGACTACTTGAGGTCACTTTTTAACTGAGAGGTTTGGCCTATTTTTTCATCTCTTCTTTTGATCATAAACTCCTTGGGGTCAACTAACACCTCACTATAATTTACATCTTCCGTGTAGCCTCATATAAAACATTGAATGTGCTTGTCTTGAGGAAATACAGAACACTCTCTTACAAGGCAATGGGCATTCCTTTCTCCTACTTATGATGGTGGCACTCCAGGGTGCATGGACCACAGCCCTGAGCAATGATGCCCAAAGGGAACAAAAGCGAGACCTCCACCTTGAGGAACCCGTGGAGGCAAAGGCATCCCCTCTGGCCAAGGAAGAAGGAACAGCATCCCGGAGCTAGGCTTGCTCCTTTCCTGGAAGAGGATCGGAGGTGCCCTGAATACCTCTGCCTCCAGTCTGCCGAAGCCAAGGGCAACTGTCACCAGCTCCTCTGAGGAGAGCACAGAGAGGGCTTCCTGGAGTGGGCCATTTCCAAGTCTGCGCACGGCCCCTCCTGGCCCACCTGGGCGCTCAGTTCCCAGATCTTACGGCTTCAGCTCTTGCCTCCTGCAGCCCACACCACACTCTTTCTCTTTTTCTCTAACCCCCATCCCCATAGGACTTACTCCCTTTCATTGTTACCGCTCTGGTTTCCAGGGCCAAGATGAAAATCACAAGCTGCCTGACTTGCAAAGCAGACAGTCTCAATGTGCTTTCTGCTTTTGCCTTTGCTGCTTTCCAGCACCCTGGGAAGTCTGGGGTACACTCATTCATTCTGGCCTGGTCGCTCCTTCTTGTCACTTCAGAAACCTGGCCCTCAATTGCAGGGAACCTGCCTGCCTTCCTGGAGGGGAGTGGTGAAGCCATGGTCCCCAAGTCCTTCCTCTGCTTGTCACCCTGCTCACAGACTGGCTCCCAAACCGATCAGCACTGCGTGAGAGACCATCTTGTGTGGGTGGTGCTGTCTACAGATGGAGGACCTCTCTTCCTCCTCCACTTCCTCCTGCTCCTGCACAGAGCCCAGCAAGGTCTCCTCCTCTCCCGTCCCTGCCCACCTATCTCACAGGCTGTCCTGGCCTCCGAGGGATGCTCGGGGCTCTGAGCCCCAGAGTGGCATTGCAGAGGGTCAGAAGCTCACAGTCCTTCCAAAGCCATCTCCTGGCCACTCAGCATGCCCATGCTGCCGAGGGGCCATTCTGTTTTAAATATCAGATCAGAGCTGGGGGGCGGGTCTGGTGCCTTTGGCACACTGGGCACGAAACCAGGCTGCCCAGGCCTACTGCCCGAGAGCCCACACCATGGCAGAGGGTTGCTCCGGCGGGGACGCTGCTGTGGCCACTGGGAAGCTGACTACAAGCTCCACCGCCGCCTCTGCTGAACCTGACCCCAAGGGTTGGGTCTCAGGTAGAATCGCCGGTTACTCCTGTCCCTAAGCTCCAGGCAGCACACTCCAGCGCAATCCCTGTTTTATTCAAGGGAATCTATGTGGCCAAGAGCTAATATATGCATCCACATTATATGTAAATATATGTGTTGTACACTAGCCGAAATCTGTCCCCATGGACTCTGTGATAGAGGACCTTGGCTGGACACTTACACACTTGGGGGATTAAATTCCAGCCATCTACCTACCCAATTCCCTAGGACCTAATCTGACAGATTAACCCACACATGGCCAATAGTCTCTTTGTTATAATTATTTCAAATATAAATATAAAGTATATAAAAAATTGGAAGAAATTATGTATTTGAAATTTTGATTTAAAACGTGCACTAATTCAGGGAGGTCGTCAGCAGCGAAGATGCCAAATAGGTAAATCCTGCATCTCAGGAGAGCACCTGAGTTCTGGAAACAGCAGTCACGTCCCCGTTACTGTTTCTCACACAACTCACAGAGCCCAGTCGGATTTGCCCAGTGCATTTTAGGTCTGCATCGCTGTTTGTGAAATCAAAGCTAAACTCAAGGTGGTCACCACTGGCCCTCAGCCTCCTCAAGTTGAAACACCTCGCAGCCCTCTGAGCACCCATCCCCAGGGCCAGCTCTCCTGCACCTTGCCTAGCTATGGGCAGACAACCAGAGAGACTCAAGGAAACCTTCACATTTTGTTGGAGAATGTACTAGAATCCTCGATTTCTGCATTAACACATCCTAGAAATGACACTGGAAATGACCATGTTAGTATAAGTTCTTCAAGTCATCTAATCTGCGATCTGCATATTATCAATTTCTCCTGTTTTAGATGCATTTATGCTACATTTATTCCCTTCCACCCTTCTGCAGCACTTCATCCTCAGTGCAGACTCTTCCAACACCTACCCTGGCTCCATTCACCTGGATCCTTCTACGCGCCCCATTTCAGCTGCAGGCATCATGACCCACGTGTGCAAGGGCATTTCCTGTTCCACAGGTATCTTCAACCTCTCCTAAGGATAAGACGTAATGAACAAGCCAAAGAACCTTCCACAAAACGTCTCTGCCCCCGTTTTCTCAGGGCATCTGACTACGAGGCAGCGTTGCCATTTTGTATATACATCGCTCCATTCCTAGCATAGTCAGTCCATCGCAGCACTCGGCCGATGCGGCCTGGTACACATGCACTGGCACGAGGGGGCAGATGCCTGCTCACACCAGTACCTGTGAGTCTGGGTTTTGAGGGTACAGCGGGCTTCTACCCTGAGTGTGCAATGTACAGAGGAGGCCTCCTGTGCACCGCTTGCAGCTGTCAGGACTCAGCACCAGCTGGCCGTGGACGTAAGCGCCACTGTGTCCTTCCTCTGCCCTTGCCCCCTTCCCCACTGCACTGGGACAAGGAGCTCGCTCACCCTGCCTGCCTCAGGCAGCCCCCTTCTCCACCCAGCAAGGAACCCCCAAGACATGCTCTGGGCTGTCAGGCTTCTTCACATCTTTTCAACAGTGACAGGGCCAGCTTCTTCCCTCAAGTCTAACTCTAGACAAGCTCAAAGAATAGCCACTGGTCCTTCCGAAGGGGAAATGTCTAAGAGGTAGGTCTGTAGCATGTGATGTGCCGCTCTGCGTGAGACCCGCCCCCCGCCCCCCCGCTCCCCTGGAAGGAGCGCAGGGGAGTGATCTTATGGGTAAAGTCCCTTTTACACTAGTTTCATCCTGAGAATTCCACACCCGGACAACCACAGTCTCCTTCCACAAGGATAAAATTTGCATATCAAACATAAATCACAATGGAAAACTTGATGCCTGAGGAAGTTAGAAGGAGCTGGAAAATGTCTTCACCATTACAGCAGTTAAAATTTAATATTGAAGGTTAATGGCTAATCACTCTCAGTAAATAACAGAATATATGAAGCGGCTTAGGTTAGCTGAGGAAGTTAACCTGGCTGTCTTCAAATATGTCTTTCTGGATGTTTTAAAAGTTATGATCAATATATTGTCAATAAATTTTTGTGTGTGTAACAATGTCCCCAAGAGTTAATGGACACCCATTATGTAGGTATGTAGGCCGGCTTGGATAATTCTACTGTTGATTTCTGCTGGTCTCCAGAGGGGAGCACTTGATGCTTAATTTTTTTTCTTGTCTTGTTGAATTTCTTATAACTTTCTTTTTGGAGACAGGGTCTCACGAGGCAGCCCCAGCCTACCTTGAGCTCACTTTTGAGCTCAGGCTGGTCTTGAACTTACAACAATTCTCCTGCCTCAGCCTATAAATTTTTTCAACCAATTTTGTATTCTCATATGTGGTAATTTGAACAATTAATTTGAAGACAACATTATGTAATACAGCAACTACTGTTGAATTCTCATTGTTTGGAAAAGTTCTGCATTATTTCTAATTTTTTTCTTTTACTGTTTTGTATTCTCTTTAGATAATTTTTAAAGTATCTGCTTTACACTAGATCACAGCTAACAGAGTAGTGTGAGTTTCTATGTGAACTCTTAACTGAGCCAGAAATAACAGAAGGGCTGCAGCTAATGGGGAGGCATTAAAAATTAAACAACTCAAGCACTTCCTGAACATTTTCCTGCCCTAATTTTCTTGTCTGCAGAGTGGGAAGAGCACGCACTTCACAGGCTGTCCTCAGGAGCTGAGCCAAGGGAGACCCACAATGGCAGGGGTCTGTCACTGAATGGCATTAGAGACTGGCTCTTCCACCCAGGACTCAAGTGTCCCAGCCAGGGAACAGAGCACTATCACAGATCTGGGGGTGACCAGACACCTGCTTGCCCCTCCCCTCCACCTCTGCAAGGGTGGAGATAGATTTTCCCAACATTAAAATCATAATAGCCTCTGACTTTAATTATGTGTCCATTAAAGGGGAATTAACAATCCTTTGTACTTGCTAAATAAACAGCCACCTATGGGAAACCAATGGGGCCCAGGAATGTGTAAGCTGAGCAGGAACACTAAAGGAGTATGTGACAAAAAGAAATGTCTCTGAGATCACCAGTGTAATAACAAGCCACCCTGAGGATGGGACAGGCACTTGGCAGTTACGAGCACTGCCCAGGTCACGCCATGTCGGGAGGAGGTGTGGTCACAGAGCACCACAGGTGTCCAAACTTTTACAAAAGCGATTCTAGTCAAGGGACATTGCTGCTTACCCCCCCCTTAAAATACTAAAATTATTCTCCCTGGTTTTGCCAAAAGTATCCCATTGCTCTTGTCAATGTGTCCTTTACTGAAATAAATTATTTTTCAAAATTTATACCCTATGTCTTACTCACTCCTTGTGTACTGATAGCAACTTGCCACACAGACCTCTGGACTCCGAAGTCTTCTACAGTACTTCTAAAGCCCTCAGTTTTGAAACTACAGACATCATCTCAAGACCCAGCTCTTCCCGCATGATCAGAGCCCGAAGGGACCAGCCGAGGACCTTTCTGGGCCCAGAGCAGAACAGAAATGAGCGGCCATTTATGGTACAAGACTCACAACAATATGCAATGTATTAGTTATTGAAATTGTCCTATTAATCAGTTTCGAAATTGTCTCATTGCTATTTGTTTCTCAATAAAATTAATAAATAAATTTTAAAAAATGAGGGGCCAGTTGTACAATAAGGAACAAAGGTGGGCTTGGAAGACAGCTTCTAGCCTGCCTGGCAAGTGCAAGGACATGACGAGTTCAATCCCCAGTACCACATGCTGTGGCAGCCCTGTGCTATGCAGGCCACGGAAGCCAGGTGTGGCACACACCTGTACTCCCAGTGCTGAGGAGACTGAAATAGAAGGGTCACTACAAGTCTGAGCTGCATGTTGAGACCCTGTACCAAATAAATAAATAAATCTTCATAAAAAAAATAAAGGTAAGCAATTAATAAAAAATGCGTGAAGAACTTCAAGACAGAAGCCACGGAGCACCTGCACAGGTGGAGAGCCATGACATGGTGAGGTGGACTGTGAGCTGCCCTCTGCTTCCCCGAATATAACTTGGGGGACCTTTGGAATCTCGGATGTGGCAAGTACGCGCTATCTGTCCATGGTTGGCAGCCCAGTGTAGCTTTAGGGAGGAGGCAGTCACTGGAATGACCGTGCCAGGGCTCAGGGGTGGAACCTTAAGACACAGGCTCTGGAAAGGAGACAAGAGGTGAAGGTCAACTTAGTCACCACGGGCCAATGACCTGCTCAGTTGTGTTCTATAGAGACACCTCCAGAAAGCACCTGAAGACCAGGCTCAGAGAGGGTTTGTTAGCGAGCTCATGGGGGTCCCTAGGGGCTTCCTGCCATTCCTGGCTTGCAGCTTTCTGTATCTATGTCCCTTCTGCTGTCTTTCCCTTGAACCTGGAAATGGAAGGAATGTTTCTCTAGATTGGAGCTTCTCTGTAGAGGAGGCAGCTGTGGGAAAGCCAGTGTGTGGTGTGGGGGTCACAAGCATAGGCAAAGGGACCTAGCAGGGACTGGCCTGAGGGCTTTGCTGGAATGTTCTCTCTCTGTCCTCGGACAGACCATGTGAAGACACGGGTGGGTGGGTGGGTAGCCCTGGGTGTCACGTGGGCAGACAGAGGACATGTCACTCACCACTGTCACTGCGTCATTCAGCAAGGACTCTCCAAAGACCAGGATGTAGAGCTGCTCATTGACGTGAATATTCTCGAAGACAGCCAGCACTGCCACGGGATCCACGGCGGAGATCAGGCTGCCAAAGAGCAGGTTCTGCAGCAGGGTGATGTCCCGGAGGCCGAAGGCCTCAATCTGGCAGATGCCGAACAAGGACACCCCGATGCCAATGGAATTCCAGAGTGTTCCTACCACAGCATACCAGAAAATGGTGCCGATGTTCTCAAAGAACGGGCGAGTGGGCATGAAGTAGCCGGCATCCAGCACGATGGGGGGCAGGAGGTACAGGAAGAAGACATCGGTTTTCATGGCCGGTGGAGACTTCTCATCCACGCCAAAGATAATCCCACCCAGCAGGAGTCCAACCATGATGAGCAGGCAACTCTCAGGCACGATGGTCGGCAACTTGTGGTAGAGGTGGAAGCCTGCAAGAGACACAAGGGAGACGCGGGGCTCAGATTGCACAGGGACTGCACAGAAGAGAAACAGGCTTCCTCGAGCAGATCCCAGGAGTCCAATCTCAAAACCTCAGGTGGCCTCCTTAAAGTATTCCTATTTGTTTGTGCACACCCACCCATGAGGGCCAGGCATGAACTGGACTTCAAGTTCACCCCACAGCTTTTATTTTCTGTAACTCCATTAAGTCTGTCCTAATATTGGCCCCTGGAAATGGGATAAAACAATGTAGCTTTATATTTGAAGAAACTGAACAATTTCCAAACTATTTTCAGATGTAACATTTCATTTCATCCTTTCAAAAGCCCCAAGGAATTTGCAAGGGAGTTGTTTTCATGCTTTTTAAAAATTTAAGTGGCAACCAAGGGTCAGAGACATGCCGCGCCTTCCCAAGGTGGCCCGGCAGCCAGTGCTTGGGTAACCACTGTGATCTCCAGCACTCCTAAAAGCAGGTCATGTGTTTATTTCTAATTTCAGACGCCCTCTTTTGGAACGTGGAGCATGTGTGCTTTTCGAGGTGTGGGACCCTCCCAGGGCTGCCCTATCAAATCATGCAGAGACCTCAGGCAGTGGATGGAGCTCACCATGCTCTCCAGTCTCCAAGGGCCCCATCTGGAGATGGACTGTGCATCTGTAATGTCTGTGACACAAGACGAAGTGGGCCCTGAGGCCCCAGCCACGTGCTGGGAGGACATGGACGAGGAAGAGACAACATCCACACACACTGAAGGAGCAATGGGATGACCGGCCTTTAAGAGAAGCCTCCAGCCGGGTGTGAGAGCCTGACTCAAAATGGAGACTTTTCGGAAGAGGTGGAGATGTAGCTCAGGGCAAAGTTCCCAGGTCAAGCCCCCACCATGAGACTGACAGACGGATGGACGAATGGACAGACAGATAGACTGAGACTCTTCTGCCAGCACCAGCCCTTATCTCTTTTACCTTTTGTGGATCCAGCAGGAAAATCCTCACCAGATACCAAATATCCATGACCTTGGGCTTCCAGCATCCCAAACCATGAGATAATAAACACCTCCCCTGTTTAAGTTACCCGAGCAGAGCTGTTCTGCCTTAGAGCAAAAGAGGGGGAAGGCAGATGCATGCACGAATTATAGGGCATTGATACTGCACAGACAGAAACGGTCTCAAGAAATCTGACACACGTTTCAGAAACAAATCTTTGTCACAAGTACTGCAGCCCCAGCACTGAACGCTTTCTTAGCTCAATCGTTGCATCATAATACTTTGAGAGATTTAAGAATCCATTTCCATATAAGAAGACACACCCTCTGCAGAAGGGGTAGCTTGTGGGTCTCTCTGGGGCTGGGGGCTGTAGGATTCACACTCTAGCTGCAGCAGTGAGGCCAAGGCTATTATTTGCCCAGGACCTCCACCACCTTTCCCCATAGACAAGAAAAATATCCTCCCCAGAGGCAGCTCTGTTTCCCCCCACCCCCGCTCCGCCCACTCTGTTACTGCTGCATCTCCTGGGAGAGGTGTGCTCCTCACCGCAGCACAGCCTGCGCGGCTCTCAGTATCCAAGTGCAGTCCCCTCCTTTCTGGAACACAGTCCCAGACCTAAGGTCTCTGGGCAGGGGACTCTTCTGACAGCACCCTTCATTCTCTGCCTGTGACAGTAGACAGATTCCCAGCATGGCCAGACCTTGGGAGTGCATCAGGGAAACAAGGACAGGAATGGGGACAGGGAACCATCCAGGTGGCTATTTGGGATGACCACTAGGACAGATGCCCAGGGTGCAGCATTTGCGGTGTTTCCTGCAGTGTCTCAAGTGCCCCCAAGAACAGTTTCTTGTACATCTTCGGTAGGAAAAATAAGGGAAAACAGTTTAAAGAAATGTGCAGAGGCAGCCAGCCAAATAGCTCAGTGGATTAAAGTGTCTGCAAGCAGGTACAGGGGCCAGGAATTCCACCCCCGGGGCCTGCGGTGCTGGCCCCCGCCCTTGGGGCACGCTAAGAGGGCAATTGAGACCGGGCGTGGTAGTGCCTGCCTGTAATCCCAGCACATGGGAGGCTGTAAACAGGTGGATCACTAAGAGTCTGATCTAGTAGTGAGTCCCTGGACACCCTGTAGACCCTTCCCTAAAATGCAAAAAAAAAAAAAAAAAAAAGAAAGAAAGAAAGAAAGAAAGAAAGAAAGAAAGAAAGAAAGAAAGAAAGAAAGAAAGAAAGAAAGAAAGAAAAGAAAAGAAATGTGCAGAGACAGTGAGACAGGCTAGGCATGAGGAAACCAGAAGAGGAGGACGCCTTGATGGACACCCCCACCTGCCCTTCCAGCCTTGTTATCTTCTCTGATCAGCCCCACCAGGGGATCTAATGCTATCCCAAGGGCACTGCCCCCACCCCCATGTGGCAAAGATGCTCTTACTCCATGGTGGGGGAAACCAAGCCTAGAGGAGACAGACAGCGCAGGCCACTTCCCACAGCCTGTGGGCCACAGCCTGCCACCCCGCCTGTGTGCACCCGAGTCTGGCTGGGTGCCAGCAGCAAACAGGAGAGCAGGTGCAACACAGGTGGCACCCAGAGGAGGCCACGGGGACAGAGGGCACAGGAGGGAATGGAGGAGGAGCCAGGGCGGAGAGGAGACTCAGAAAGAACCTCCAGGGCCCAGGGTATTCATTCATGACATCATGCATCTTTATTTAGAAATCTATCCCCCTTCTATGAAGGCTGAAATTTTTTCAAATTCATCAGAGGGACATATTCTCCATGTTTCTGTCTCTCTCTCCCTTTCTCTCTCTCTCTCTCTCTCTCTCTCTCTACTATCTTTCTCTCTGTGTCTGTCTTTCCCTCTCCCTCTCCCTTCCTCTCTCTCCCTCTCTCTGTCTCTGCACATCTCTCTTTTCCTCTTGTACTGGCCTTTGAACCCAGGGTGTCACACTGAGCTCTATCCTCAGCCCTTCTATAGCTTTTTTTTTTTTTTTTTTTTTTTTACTTTTAGGGTCTCACAAAATCACTAAATTACATAGGTTAGTTGGTCTTGAATTTTCAGCCTACCTGCCTCGGCCTCCCACCGTGTTGAGATTACAGCATGTGCTACCTCACACCTCTCCTGAACTGGGACATTTGTTGTGGATCCTTCTTACTGCTCCTTGGCAAGACCAGATTAAGCAAAGGGTGTGCCCTTTCCGCACTCTGGCAACCAGAGGCAGAGTGCTGGCTTGTGCAGCGACCCTGCGCGAGGGCCAGACCCTGATGTGAACATCCACAGTCCTCCAAGCTGCTGGACGGAGTAATTCTCCTCAGCAAGGTGGCCAGGGAAAGGAAACAAACAAACCAGACTTCTTAACACCCATATTCCTAACGTAAAGCAAGCACGTCGCTGACCACAGCATGCGTGAACTTGTGGGCTCCTCAAGGCGGAGGCAAATGAATGTGGACAGACAGAGCTTGCCCTCCTGAGCCTGGTTCCCCATGATATTACCACAACGTGAACTGAAGAAAGAAAATTATTGGGGGAAAAAAATCAAATGAACTTTTTGATGGTCTTTACCAGGCTAAACACCCACTATGCTGGGTACAGGCTCCTGGGTAGCCCGGATGCAGTGGGAGAAGGCCTGAGGAGGGCCAGCTAGCACAGTGGCCAGCTCACACTTGCCTTCGGATAACACTGCCACTTTACTGTTCCCAAGCAGCCACAGGTAACAGAACCAAGAGTGAGGCTGATTCAGAACACAGAAACTAGCATGCCATACAATCACATATGTCACAAACCATTCTTCACACTGGATCATCTGGAAACGTGGGAGCCCCACAAAGCCCCCAGGCCGTGGGCTGCCAAGCCTGGGTGCATTTGGGCCCTGAGCTCGAGGGGGACCAACTTCCGGTTATTCCCTTCTCTGTATTTCCCGTGAATTTCTGTTTACCGTGTTTGAGGCATGGTGCCTTGTGCCATTCAGTTTTTATTACCGGTGCCTAAAAGCCTGTCAGAGTCAGCGCTTTCAGGACTTAGTATCACTTTATGATTGCAATAGAAGCTCTCTGTGTGGGGCGCAGCAGGCTGTGGGAGACATACAACGCAGACTCTCCTCTCTCAGGGTGGCTGTTCCAGCTCCATCTGCGTAATGTTCAAAGTATCTGAGCCTTCAAGCTGAAGATCTTCATGGAACTACGCACGTGCGATGGACTCCGTGCTCCTTTTCATTCCCTCGGCCATGGCCTATTTGTCATTCCCGGGCAGGAGGAGAGCACAGCAGATAGCAGGACCCACAGAAGGGCAACAATGTAAAAGCCACAATCAGAAACCGCCTCCGCCAAAAATGCAAAGCAAGCTTGAACTCCAACAACAAGACCTCCAAATAAAAAACTCACAGTCATGGTGGACACAGAAGGGGAGAGGAAAGGAGCCAGAGGAGGGCACCTCAGGACTGCTGCGCCGCACCCGGGGGTGACAAACACACAGGCGGGAACCTGAGTTCTAGGTTAAATTTTATTTACTTTGTTCTACATTTCAAAGGGGCTTGAAGAAAAAATATTGATATGATTGGATCAACAAACATTTGCCAAGCTCAGGTTAAGTACAGGGCAAGTATCTACAGGTACTAAGCAAGCACCACACAGCGCCCAAAGCTACCCAGAGGGCTCACTCGGGGACCCCTGGATTGAAAGTCAGGCGTAGTGGGAAGTCAATCGGGCCTCTCCAGCTGGGGAAAAGGCAGAGGAATGTGGGGCACGGTGGAGCACCCGTGCACGCTCAGCACTGGGGAGGCTGAGGCAGAAGGGGCGCTGCGAGCTTGAGACCGACCTGGGCTACACGAGCTCAAGACCAAGCTGAATGGAGTCGTGAGACTCTGTCTAAAAAGGAAAAAAGAAAGAAAGAAAATGTCAGGGGAATAGTCACAGATTATGATAAATTTATTTTTATTTATTATGAAGAAGAGACAGGTTCAACCAAGCCTAAAATTGCTGTATTTTTTATAATGTATCTCAGTGAACACAGCAACCAAAGAGATAGGTTAAAAGGTAGAATAGCAGTAAGCCACAGGCAGCAGGGAAAGGCTTGGCATGTGCTGAACAGCCAGCATGTCGCTGTCACCCTGCAGAACCCAAGTGGCCAAAGCACTGAATAATAGAGTGACACTGAATAAAGAATGGAAACAAGAAATAAGCAAATAAAAATTGTTGCATAATTCCAAGGCAGAGTGTGGAGACCAGGAGGTACTGAAGCCACTTCTCTTATGCCTGCTGACCTGGTACAGAGGCAGGTACCTGAGAGCTGGCTTTCAGAGCCTGTGTAGTTGGACCACAGCTGTGTAGTTTCCCTTCTGTCTTCTCAACTCTGAGCTCCAAGCCGGGCACATGGTCCCTTCTATCTGGCATGCAGCCTTTCTTCGGCTCTTCCCCTGTGCTTACTTCCCTTGTAAGAGAACAGTCCCAAGAATTGCTGCTTCCCCTTCTCTAGCGGTTACTGCATCTCACCCTTGCTAACGCAGCATCCCATCCTCTATCACAGTCACCTATGGCCGCATCTTATTTCCTGAACTTAATGAAGAGTCCCTAATTGCAGGGTCCATTCCTGACCCAACTTAAACTCACAGACCTTCATCCAAGCAAGGTGCTTGATCAACACCTGGTGAGGGGCTGGCCCTGCAGCTTTCATGGCCCCACTACCACAGATCATGGTGGGCTCCCCAGGTTTTCTTTTACTTTGTAAATGGCCATCCCATTTGGAAAAGTTAAATATTACCAGCATTCTGCCTTGGAATTATGCAACAATTTTTAGTGTTTCACTTCTATTTTGAATTATTTTATTGTTACAAAATAATTGTGTGAGCCAGTAAGCAGGACACTAAAAAAATCTCTACATGTAGAGCTCAATTATTTTTGGTGCTGTAATTGTTAAATGTAGCTTTTAGTCCCAGCAAATGATTATTTGTTAAGATAATTTATTTTTCTCTTCTGGATGGTTAACAACCTAAGTTTGCAGATCAAAAATTGAAGAAATGGAGGGGCTGCAAGGTCAGCCAACATTTTGGCCCTAGCCTTTCAAGGTCAGTGAAGACTCAGGACATAAGAGAACCTGTACTGCAATATCATGGAACTCAGTTGTGCCCCAAATTTTCTGATCAAGGAGAAAATGGAGCCACAGAGGAATGCAATCAATGATGTATAGTGTGCCTAAGGAGAGTCACATGGAGAGAAAACTTTCTCACAAGCTTTCACAAAGATCAAATTGGTCAGGCAATGGCCATGACTCATCCACATGGCTGACACTGACAAAGGATCTACAAAGTGTAGTACAGGGTTACAGGATAAACTCTGAGGGGACTTGACTGACCCTATCAGATACAAAAGTTACATTTCTTGTCATGCATTTCTTGCTTTATCTTGGTCTTAACCATCCAGCAGAAAAGTATAAAAATGAGGTATATAAAGTAAAGCCATATTAATATGCTGAGCTGTAAAAGGCTCTAGGCAACAACTTCTGTGGATAACCCACTACTATTGTGGACTGCTGGACTGTGTTGGAGTGTTTTGCTGAATTCAAGCACCTATAATAATTGAATGACAATAGAATACCCATCCCTGACAGGACTAAACAGAAAAAGGGATACAAAGGAAGGGCCATTCTGTATTTATATATACAGAATAGTTAAGATAAATATGCAAATACTTTCACATAATTCTATGAGAAGAAAGATTTGCACTATTAGTGTTTGGACAGGATATCCTGTCTGTTTCTTATACTATGGATAACCACTAGGAATATAACAATGTAAAAAGTATTAATTATTGAAACTGTCCTATAAATCAGCTTTGAAAAAAAAGGACAGGTATACAGCTGCATTCTCTTAGTTCAATGAATAGAGGCATCTGCTCTAATAATGTTTGTAAATAGAATATCACATCTGCATCTTGTACAACAAATAACCACTAAGAAAATAATATGCAATGTATTAATTATTGAATCTGTCCTACTAATTTGATTTGAAACTATCTCATTGCTATTTGTTCCTCAATAAAATTATAGAAAAAAAATAAAGGTATACATGTATCTCATGAGGAGAAATTATTGAATTAAAGCATAATAAATCTATAACAAAGGGTGAAATATATGATGAACATAAGTATAATTTTAAATGAAATAATAATTTAAACAACCACCAATGTTGAGAGTATAGTCAGACTTGTACAGTCACAACAAACAAACATAACAAAGTATGAACCTTTTGTGACTTTTTCAAAATTAAAACTATATATCAACTTTAAAAAATGAAAAAAAAAAAAAGCTAGGTGCGCCCAAACGCCCCTCTGTGAAGTCTGCGCAGAAGTCACCGGGGAGGAGGTGCGCGGCTTGGAGGTGAAAGAGAACAGCCCAGCTTCCACCTCAGGAAGCGGGCGGACGGGCGCTTCCCTGCTCTCCTGGGCAGCATCTGCAAACGGCCCAAGCGGAAGCATGCTACATAAAACAAACACCAGAAGCCTCTGGAAAGCCGCAGGAGAAGGTGGACGGGCGGGCTGGCAGACGACGAGGGTCTGCAGACCTGGACCGCAGCGTGGCGGTGCGTGCTCACGACCTCCTGGTTTGCTGCTAAGATTCTCAGGCAGGAATGAAGCAGCAGCGGGCATCCAGCAAGCGCCCTGGGGCACTGCCAACGAGGCCCTGGCCTGGGCAGCTTCCTCCCTGGGAGGAAGCCGGGAACTGTCGCCTTCCAAGGAAGAAGTCTTCAAAGACAAGCGCACTACTCCCGCCAGATACCACGGGAGGGACTGTGGTTGCTCCCCTCCTCCCGCAGACTTAGCATCTATATTTTGGTCTTGTCAGAGAGCTGCACCCGAGCGCAGGACTGCGGGGAGGCCGCACGTGGACTTCCTGCCGGTGGCGCCTTCCCTCCCCACGGAGCCATCTGGGGACCCCACGGAGAACACGAGGCAAGTCGCTGGAATCCCCGACTGAGAAGGGACAGAAGACACAGGGCACCGATGCTGGAGACGGCCGGGCCAGGGCTGCGGTCCCTGCGGTCGCAGGCCGGTAAGGGGTGGTGCCGCGGGTTCGGCGCACACGCTTGGCGCTGCAGTGGACGCGGGCCAGTCCCTCCGGGAACGCGAACTCCCCCAAGGCACCCAGCGTCTCCCACAGACAGCATTTGCGGAACCCGACGACTAACAGAAATTTAAGGAGTAAAACTATAAAAATCATTCAAAAGCACACTTTTAGAGAGTGACTTTAAAATACAGCTGACTCTCCAAACACACACACCCAGCGCAGGTAGGAGGACTGAGAACTGAGCATGGGCGCTTTTCCTTTGTCATTACTCAATAAATAATGCAGTATGAAAACCATCTACATAGTATTTATATTGCATTAGGTATTAAAGAATCTGGAGGTGATTTCAAATGCACAAGAAGATGTGTCAGTTACTTTAAAATACTCTGCCATCATTTTACGTAACGATTTGGGCGTCTCCGGGCTTGGGTTTCCGTGGGCGCCTCGGAACCCTTCCTTCTCAGATACTGAGGGACACTGTGTATTAGGTAAAGCAATAAAACTGTTATTCTAAAAATTACCCCCAGTCTATAGGCACAAGGAATTTTTCTGTGTATGATTACAAAGTGACACTGATTTTATGCAACTTCTTTCAGAAAATGGCCAAGCAGGGAACACTGCAGGCTTCTCTTCCTGAGCCCAGCATCGCCCCGTTCTCAGGTCAATGACATGCAAGGAGCCAAACAACAGACCAGGATCTGTCATCAGTAGATGCAAAAGTCCTCATGAGAACACTAGCAGAGAGTTCAGCTAGAAGTGAAGTGCAGGCTGGAGAGAGAGCTCGGCAGGCCAAGCGCCTGCCTGGCAGGTGGATGGACCCGAGTTCGATCCCCAGTAGCATATGCTGTGCCGGCCCCAGAGTGGCACACATCTATAATCCCAGCGCTGGGGAATCTGAGACAGGAGGATTACTGTGAGTCCACGCTATGTAGTGAGACCCTGTATCAAATAAATAAAATATCTTTTTTAAAAAGTTGTTTAAAGTTTAAAAATATGTAAAATGAATTATACACCATGATCATGTGACTTTTCATCCAGGGACGCAAGATTTGCTGAAGATCCAAAAATCAGTTAAAGTAATCCATCATCTATCGGACTTGCAGTGATTTACCTGTTTACAGCCTCCTGAGAGCTGGGATTACAGGCACACACCACTACCCCCAGTCTCAATTGCTGTCTTAGCGAGCCTTGGGGGCAGGACCAGTGCAGCAGGCCCAGGGATCAAACCCCTGGCCCCTGTGCCTACTTGCAGACACAATCCACTGAGCTATTTGGCCAGCCCTAGGATTATATCAATGGATGCAGAAAAAGCATATGACAAACTCAACTTCTTGATAAAACCTCACAGTAAATTAGAAACAGAAAGGAACTCCTTGAGTTTGACCAACAGCTCCTCCAAAAAGCCCAACTGACTCGAAATGCAACTTTCAAACACTGAGCAGAAGGGCAGTGTGCTCCTTTCAGATCCAAGCAGAAAAATGCACAGGTCTGCCTGAGAGGCTGCCACACCCCCAAGGGACACATCCGTAGGGCTGAGGGCAAAGTGGACTCCCTCATGAGCCCTCCCTGCCTCGGCTGTAGGTAGTAGCCTGTGGCACACTAGGCACAGGGCAGGACTCGACCCCAGTTCCTGTAAGCACCCGAGTGATAAGGATGACGGGATCACCTCTTCATATCATGGTTGCTCTTCGGCTCAGTCTTTGGCTTCCAAGTTTCAAGACGGCTGGACCTGCAGCCTTCAGTGCTTTTCACATGTCCCTGGGAAGACCTCTTGGTCGCTCTCAGGGTGGGGCTGGACGCAAAGACCAGAGCATGAGGAAAGGGGTTTTGAGGCCCCTGGCTTGCACTCTGGAGAGAGAGGAAGAGCTGGAGGACAGATGACTGGAGCAAGGATTTGACGGCTGCCTATGTAACCTGAGCCTTCACTGGAACCCTGAATGCACAGCCTAGGAGCGCTCCGAGCTGGTGACTACTTGGAGGTTTTGGACTGCAGAAAGCAGAAAATTCTGTACTCTTTCCCTAGCCCCACCCTAGGGGCCTTTTCCTATAATTATTTATTTTATCTTTTTCAATAAACTGGACACTTAAGTGTTTCCCTGAGTTTCATGAGCTTT
Source organism: Ctenomys sociabilis (assembly GCA_004027165.1). Classification (NCBI taxonomy): domain Eukaryota; kingdom Metazoa; phylum Chordata; class Mammalia; order Rodentia; family Ctenomyidae; genus Ctenomys; species Ctenomys sociabilis. The sequence continues at coordinate 29,283 of PVKA01010690.1, forward strand.
CAAAGCAAATTATCAACCTAAAGACAAGGTCAGGGGAATTCCAACAGCGTGCTGGTCAGATAGATGTACGGTGTCCAGAGAAGTAAAATCTTCCTGGGCTGATGACCTACACAGTAGGTTCTGATCTAATTCTATGTCCTTGGCATCAGAATTCAATGGTAGGTCACTCTTGTGGCTTCCAGAGAGCTGGAAATCAGTGGTAGTGTGAGGGGAAACCCACATATTCAATGTCTGAAGGGTTAAGTGGAGACAGAAGCACCAGTTTTTTATTTAGGAGAAAATGGCAATAAAGACAAAGATCTTAATCTGTCCTTTGATCTTCTTGGTCTCCTTTAGGGACCAGATGCCAACCCTACCTAGATACGCACAGGGAAACCACAGCAGACTTGCATCTAGAGTGGGAGTTCCGAAGGCTGAAAGATAAGATCTCCTGCTGTACCTTCATTGCGGGCCTCTCAGGCCTGACCCTAACCTTTACTGTTTCCTTTAATCTTTAATTCTGTTCTTTGATTTCCCAACAGAACACGTATGTGATTATGCTGAGGGTTTATACTTTTATGAGTCTAAGTGGTATCAATTAAGGTGAAAGAACATTACTGTTCTAACAACTTTTGGGGCATGGCAAAATAAAAGAATACAATGGTGCAATTTGATTATGTTTATAGGCAATATCTGGAATAGACCAATTCTTATAGAGAATGAGAGTATGGGTCAGTGTGGGCGGGGGATAACTAGGAGGTTAGTGTTCAATGGGGACAGAGTGTCACTTAGGCAAGATGATGACCCTTGGCACTACATGGCAAAGACTGTGCCACAGCGTGGCCACACTTGGCGTCCCCAAACCACACACCGAGAATGGGCAAGATGGTCAGTCCACTGTATGTTATATCAGGAAGAAAAGAGTCTTCACTTCCACTTTTACCTTCCTGGATCATTACTATCAGGAAACGATGGCAAAGCAAAGTCAAATACTGACCTAATGGCAGAGCAGGGGTGCAGCCGGCGTGGGTCTGCTCCAGACACAGCCCCTCCGTGGAGCAGCCCCAGACCCTCAGTGAGGCGCTGAGACGGAGGGAAGCCAGGCTTTCACAGCTACAGCCACATTATGCATGCGTGTGTGTGTGTGTGTACACGTGTGTACATGTGCATGTGTGTGCATGTCACATGCACAAGCATGGGCTGTTTGAAAAACAGAGGCAAAACCTGAAAACTACTGGCAGTTCAAAGGGTAAAATAAGTTCTGTTAGCAAGTACTCAGAGCAAAATGTCAAAGGACAGGACACACGCAGATGTAGCCCCCCAGCATGACGTGTGACCCATTACAGCACACATCTCCAATATTTCAGCTCTATGGGCTCATCTGAAAGACTTTCCAGTGAAAGAGTGTGGAGGAGCAGCTACAGTATTGTCTTTATTTTCCTTAAAACTGTGAAATTCATGGCTTTGACTCATGTTGCTATGAGTCTGATTATGAACATCTGAGTTGTGGACTTTCACAGGTGTGCTAAGGAAGATTCACAGGTGTGCTGCATGAGACTCAACTTTTCTGATTAAAAATGAATCCAGTTTGTGACTCAGGTCTTCCCAAGGAAACTCGTTCCTAAGCTGGGGACTAACTGTAGGTAGCACTTGCATCGCAATGAAGTTGTGACTTGCGTTGACGACTGTGCCGCCTGTGGGTTTGCCTTCCTTGAAGGTGGAATCATCCCATGCAGCGTGGTGGGCTTCCAGGCACCCGTCCAGCATGGAAGCTTTTCCCATGCATTTCCTGTAGGGGCGAGGAACGTGCACCTTTGTTAAGTATTCCACAGCAGTCTTGTCATACTCACGAATGGTCAGGGCCTGGCAGCCATCTCTAGTCTGCCTTTTTTATTAATTCCTCCCTTTCTAGCATAATTATTTGCTGAGAACTGGCTAATTTTGATCAGCATTAACCTGTCAAACAAACATCAGCTGATCCTGAACACACAGGAATGCAAACAGTGCCTAGTTTACCAAGTTTCCATGGATGACGTTTTGGGCTTTGAGCTAGTCCAAAGGAGATCCGCCTTCAGTGGAAGCCAGATTCTGGAGTCCGAATTCGGCTCCTTTCCTGGGCTGCAAGATATGATCATTCCTCTTTCACGGTCCTGGCTGCAGGGCCCAGACAGCCTCAGGCTTCTGAGGGAACACGAGAGAGTACAGCGTGCTGTTTTCCTGAGCTACAGTGTTCGCTGGGTTGGGTTAATTCAGTGAAATCTGGCTTAGGGTGTTCTCAGCCTCAGATGGCTTTACCAGGACAGGGCTGTTCAGGGCCTGGCAGACGCCTTGGTGGCCGGTAATAGGCCTTCTGCTGACTTCAGATATTGATTTCCTCTTTAGAAGCTGAGATGTTCCCTGCCTAAATCCTCCCACCTAGCCTCCTGGTTTATCTCTGAACTTCAGCACCCTCTGGCACCCACCTGAGTGTGCCAGTTTCTCAGTCATCAGGAGTGTGCAGGGGCGCACTGGGAAAGTGCCAGTCTGCAGCTGGCCTGTCTCGTCACTGCCCCCAGCTGAGCACTGCCAAGGCCAGGCCTGCTCTGGCACAAGTGTCAGACTCTATCGGTCCTGCTGTGGGGCACAGGCCATGGCAGTCCTTCCACTCCCTCCTCCTCCCCTGACTCCAAGCTGCAGCCACAGCCATGGGCACAGAAGGTGGGCACAGAAGGTGGGCACTGGGCTCCCCGCACTGTCGGACACAGGCCCACTCCTTTCAGAGACAATGGAGAACTGAACTGCAGCGGGCTCAGGGAACACTGTCCTGTCAGCCTGCAGGTGGTGGCTGGTTCTGGTCAGGGGACAGGCCCTGCTCCTGAGGGCAGCACTGGGAGACAAAGTTCACCTCCAAGGCTGAGGGGAGCAGTAGGTCCTTGCTGGCCAGGCAGCCTTGCCTTGAGGAGCCAGCACAGTCCTCATCTGGTCCCTGAGGCAGGAGGAGCAGGACCAACTGAGGGCCGCCAGGGGCCCTGTCAGCCTGTGCTGCTCCCTGTTGGGGCATGTGCATCTGCCACGGGTCCCCCCCACCCCCACCAGCAAGACAGGATCCATTGCTCCTCCAGATGCAGCAGGCTGAATTCACTTTCAGCCAGGGAGTCGGAAAAACATTGTGCCGAAGAGGTTCTTTGAACATGCATAACTAGCAATTGCATGGTTTATAAATTTTTTATCTCAAAATATTTTACTAGTTCTTTTCATATTAATTTTTGCAAGTACATGTTGGCAGTAGGTAGTGATGACCCTCCTCCTGGGGAGTTGGTACGTCCACTGAACACACTTTAATTCATTCATAGCTTTTAAATAGCAGCCTAGTGATTATACTTCAAGGACTTGAAAGATGTTGAGTGTGTGTGGAAGTGTGCGTAGCCTATGCAGGTAAGTATCTGGTACACACACATGCACACACACACACAATGTCATCTGTGAGCCCTTCTCATTGACACTGCTGCAGGGACCATGGGGTTCCTGTGACCCAGCAGGCCACACCCACCCACTAGATAGAAAACCTGCTGCTCTCAACTTTTTGGTATGGAAAAGTCCTCCAGTCTCGTGGGAAGTCACAAAGTAGCAAGCTGTCCCTCCAGAGATAGGGAATGCTTCTGCCCCAGGCATTAAGGTATCTGGGAGGAACAGTACTTTAAGCAGGAGCAGGGTGTCTGGGTCAAGCCCTTGGCCTTGAACCCATGTTCAGAAGGGCCTGGGGGAGCAACAGGGACAATGCTGTCACCCAGGGTGGGCTGCCAAGTCCCCAATAAAGTCCTCCCAGCCACTGAGTAGGCAGAGAGCAGGCAGCATGGTAAGAGGAACGAGGCCACTGCTGCAGCCTGGCATTTCCAAGGTCCGCTCACACCTTCCCAGCATCTGTCCTAGACAGGTAACCCCACAATCCCCAGGCTCCAGGCAGCACAAAAGCTGCTACTGTCCCAGGAATTTTTTTAAAAGATCAACAGAGAATACCCAAGCAGCAACTCTGGACCATACGGGGGTCAAGTGCTTTAGCTCACTGGTCCCGCAAAAGTAAGAAAACTGAAAATAGGGCTCGAAGAAAGCCAGTGGAGAAAGAGCAAACAGATGAACAACAAAGATAGGCCTTTCTGTAAATAATATGATCCACTTTTGAGTTAGGTGATTCGATTCATGCTTTTCATTATATTGGATTGTTTGCCATCAAACAAACCCAAAGCAGTCACGCATTGAGAGCCCAGGCTACTTCCTGCTGGAGGACAAGGTCTCAGGACCTCAGAGTCCTCTGGCCTTGCTGGAGCTAGAAACACAATCAGCAAGGCAGGTGGAGGTAGCAGGCTCCCGCTGCTTTGGGAGATGTTGGTTTCAGTCACGGTGCGCTCAGATTCCTAGCACTGAAGCAGGGACAATGCCAGGTCTGTGTCGCATGAGCTCTGTGAAATGCCCCATGAGCAGTGAAGAGGAGATAGACATGTGACCCTTTGGGCAACCCAGAAATCAGACCTGGCTTCATTCTGCCCACCCCACGCCCTGCTGCAGGAAAGAAAGAAAAGGAAGGGCATTGGGTGGCTCTCAGGTGCTTCTGGGTCTCTTCTGCTGGGTGCGAAATGTATGTCTTCTGAAGTCCAGAGAAGCCATCCTCAGATGCCAGGGGACTTTCCAGCACAGTCAGATGGGAAACAAGATCTGCCTTGCCGCTCACACACCCGCTATGGTGCCCTGGGCCAGGCGCTCAGCAGAGTTTGCTCTCCAGTTCCACAGCAGTGTCAGTGGAGTGCAGCGTGCAGCTGCCAGGCAGAGGGTCAGGAGTTCTGCATCCGCAGTGTGAGGCCACCGCCCCAGAGCAGAGCCCCAGGCCCAGGCACGTGCATCTGCCCTGCGTCCCCTTCCCTCTGGCCTGAGGGTCCTTGATCTGTTTATTTTTTAATTTTATTTTTATGAGTACATGTCTGCAGAGTACAAGGACAGCATTCGCGATGGTGAGCTGGCACACGTACATGTCCACCTGCGTTCTGTTTCGGCCCCTTCCCTCTCTGCTCCTCCACCTCTGTCCATCTCTTAGTTGCCTTCTCTTCTGCAGAAGTCCTCTCTCCCTGTCCCATATTCTCTACCTTTTATTTTGCTCATTAGTCTATGTATACACTGGGTTCCCAGAGAAGAAACACCATGGGACACTGACACACTCTGTGCCTGATTTACCTCACATAACCTTATGGCCTCCAAGTGGATCTATTTTCCTACCAAGGACTCAAGTTTATCCTTTTTGATAGGCCTATGTCTTATATTTATTTATTTCTCTCCTGTCATTTTAGAAATACAGGTCAATGAAAGGGTTGACCAACAAAACGAATTTGACTGAAGACATCCCCAAACAGGTAGAACTTCCCAGAGGAAGGGCTCTCTCTAGGAGGAGTCCCTCCAAGAGGCTACTGAGCTCTCGTGACTGTGCACAGACCTCTACAGGGGAGCAGGGAGAAGCACGCTTCTGGTGATGGCGGGAGGCCTCCAGCACTCTATGAAGTGGATCCCAAGCCCTCGCACAAGCCCACAGGAGAACACAAGCTTTCTTGCCTTAACCTGGGCATTAAATCCCAGGATTCCTCACGCTCTCAGGCCATGTGTTAGTAGATGACTTGTGCCAGTTCTGGTGGTCTTGCTGTACACTGCTCCATTAAGTGGCAGGCGTTTTTCCTGGGTGTGCCCCCCACCCACCCATGCCTTTTGGGTGGGAACTGCATTTCTATTCCTTCAGGAGCCTGGCTGCTTGACAAATTTACCACTTGCTTAAAATAAGATTATAGCAAAGGAACCCACAGTTGCCAGTAATTGCTACTTGATATCATTTTTCAGTTAAGGGACTGCTAACACCCACATGTGGACAGTGGTCTCTTACAGGCAGGGAACCTGCTTGTATGCTGGTGGCTCGGGCTAAATTAAGAAACGACCTCATTTGGGAAATTACCCTACTTTTTAAACCACCCAGAACAGTGTCCTTTCATTGACTATGCCACTCACTGACTGCTGAGACAGATTCGCAGACCCCTAGCCTACAGCGGCATCCTGAAGGATGCACAGCTTTAAGTGCTTCTGGACAATCCCAGGTGCCACTGTTGTCACTTTGCTAGGTGTCACCAGAGTGACAGGCAAGCCTAGCAACCCAAGAGGGCGAGAGTGGTGCCGCTCATGCACCTCGCTTCCGATCAGTCAGAACTCCTCTTCTTCAATGGCCTCCAAGCACAAAATTGAAACATCAGGCCTAACAAAGACACCAGAGGCGGAGTGACTGCTGAGGGTTTGCTGCACAAACCCACGCTCCTACCGACCAAGGGCCCTGCACACCACATCCGCCAGGGCAGCCTTGGCCTGCAGGCCCGAAAGAATGAACAGCAGCAGGAGCAGCAGACCAAAGCAGAGAGAAACCTGGAGGCTCAAGGCTAACGAGGCAGTGCGAGGACCGAGAGAGGCCTTGTTACCAAGCGTGCAGACAGTGTCGACATTAACTAAGCACCTCGTGGGCAGGCAAGAACAGAAGGTGCAGGCCTGTGTCCCCAGCCTCAAGAGAGCAAGACAGCAGACTCCTGGCAGTAAAGAAATAAGCACATCAGATGGGGACCTAGGCTCACCAGAAAGTCCACCTAGGCAATAGGATCCCAAGCCGGGCTATGAGCTCATTCTCGCAGGAACTTGGGTTTTCAGATTTCCCTCAACATAGTGAGTTCCCAAGAGACCCTCAAAAGGAAGTTGTCAACCCAGAAAAGCAGCCCAGGGCTCTGACACGGGTAACACTTCCCCCAGCCATGGAGGCCAGGGCACCGTCAGATAGGAGGAGGACAGTCCCCCACTGCCATCCCCAGGTCCGAAGTGACTGGTCAGCAGCTTCGGGACTCTGTCTTAGGACACTGGAGTAGGGCAAAGCTGGCTGGCAGTTTTAAGGAAGCTTCACCACCCTGGATGGCACTTGGCATTAAAATTCTTTCCTATTTGGAGCCCTTAAAAAAAAAAAAAAAAAGAAAAAACACACACTGTTCATGCTCCTCCCCCTTCGAAAATGCACAAAGTATACTTGGCAAACACCTGGTGAGAAAACACATTTTTACTGTGTTCCCACAACCACTATGTGTGCAGACACGGAGTGGCCCGAGACCAGAGGCTGGGAGCTTCCCGGGACAGGTGCAGAAGATGCCCAGGGAGGGGCTGCCACCCTCCTCCTCCCCCGCCATCCATCAAGGTGGCTGCTTAAGCTTTGATTTCCAAGGAGGAACCTGGAAAAATGTTCCTGCCCTTCCCACTGCCCACTGACTTAGCCAACCCAAAAGACACTGGAGCCCGAAATGTGTGTGACTTGGAAAGAAACCTATTCATAACAACAGCAGCAGGAGACCAGAACATCCAAACAGTCCACTAGGCTTCTACAGAGCAGAAGGACAAAGCAGATTTCACAGTGCAAAGCTGTCAGGCTTTGGAGAAGAAGGCAAAACAGCTGCTTTGGTCCAAGCCTGTCTAAATCTCTGAGGTCTTTAAGATAGCAAGTGTCACTTAGTCCTCACAGTAACTGGGTGAAGAAGCCACGATTATTATTACCCCACTTTAAAGATGAAATAGTAGAAGCTATAAAGACTCACTCTCATCGTGAATCCACAGCTAGTAAGTGGCAAGCATCAAATTACAGGCTCCAGAACCTAAGCTCCCACCTGGAGTCTGCCCAGTACTGCAGCATGTGTGGGGAGGGCAGAGACCAACAACCAGGAGATGCGAGAGCAGGCAAGTGAGCTAGTAATGTGCCTGCCAGGACGAGAGGTGTGAACCTTGGGTGCCACGCGGGACCACAGTGAATGGTCACCTTAGTCACCACAGCAAAATTGCAGGAAAATGAGAAGTGTCTCCAAATATTATTTATTCATTGACTCAATCATGATTTATTGAGTACCTACTGTGTGCCAGGCACCACTCCAGCAGTGAGTCACACAGACAAGGCCTTGCCCTGTGAGCCTGCATCGTAACGAATGACGTCTGTGTGTGCATGTGCATGGACCACATGGGTGTGTGTGCCACTCAGTGGGTATCAGGTACATACACTAAAAAATATTAAACATGTATTTCTCCTGACATCTGTTGGGCTGAACTTTGGTCTAGTCGATCTACATAGTAGCCAAGGTTTTACAAGTTGAACCATTCTTTAGGAGTGCTTCAAATGTTAAATTCACACAACGGTTCCCCCTTATCTACAGGGGAATGTGTTCTAAGACACCCACTCTTAGATGCCTGAAACCATGCACAGAACCAAACTCTGTATAACCTAGGATAAAATTTAACTTATAAACCAGACAGAGGAAGAGATTAGCAGCAACAAATAATGAAACAGAACCATTACCACGGCACGCTGCTATAAAAGCTAGGGGATTAGGTCTGTCTGTCTTGAAAAACTCAATGTAAATATTAATATTTTAAGACCATGGTTGAACACAAGTCGCTTGGAAAGTTAGATTCCAGGTATGCTGTATCTCATGTGCACGCCAGTTCTGCATCTCCCACAGCATAGGAAAGGCCGCACGAGGTCGCAGAGGCTCAGACTCCAGCTCGGACTCCCCACCATTCACACGCCTCACACTGCCCTTGGGTTAGTTCTGCCTCCCCAGTTTGGACAATGCCTGAGGTCACGTTGACGCTGACTTTGGGTCCCCATCTGCTGTCACAGATGGTCACAGTTGGTCCTCACAGGGACCCTGCGAAGGAGGCAACAGAATCACCACCCTGAGTGTTTTGTATGATGATCCAGATCAGTGCGCACACGGTGCCCAGGTCCTCACAAGAGGCTCCGGAGCAGGGATCTGGCCAGGGCTAGATGAGAGGAGGACCCAGAGGTGCCCGGGAGCGCATGGACAGAAGGACAGAAGAGCTGTCCCTCCAGATGTCCAGGCACGAGCTCCAGGACCACAGGGACAGCTTAGGCTCCTCCTAGCGATGGTGCCACACCTGCGCAGAAACAGCACACTTCCTCCTGGGCACACGGTCACCTCGGGTCGACCCATCCACCAGGCAAGTGCTGATGTACGGCTCCCACACTGCATTCCACAGGGAAGAGCAACAAGAAAAGGATTTGCACGTGCTCAAAACATATTCTTCCTACTACTTCCAGTTCACTGTTGGATGAGTGCATACACGCGGACCCTGTGTCCCTTCGCAGGACAGGCAATATGCCGACAGCAGGCACAGAAGCCTGAGGAAGAACCAGCGCGGGACCCTCTCCCTGCAGTAGCTGGGATGCCTGGGTCACGTGAGCTAAGGAAGTCCCCTGGAGCTTGTCTCCATACCTACTGCAGCTACTAGGAGTTAGAGTAAGGTAGTGAGGATAAAGTGCTTGGCTCAAAACCTGGCAGGCAGCAGTGTTCCATCTTTGTTGGCTATTATTATTTCATTAGAAACAGACTCTGCACCAGAGTCTGACCCATTTCTACCCTCCAATGCCTCAGAAAAACCGGCGCTGGCTGCCCAGCTCTGCCCCAATCTCCTAGCATGAAGGTGCCTAGGAAGCAGACCTGGGGCTTGAGAGTGGTGAGGAACGCTGGAAGCCATGGAAATATGGCAAAGAAGCTGTATCGCTGCCCTGGGTCTCCCTAAGAAGCTGCCAGTGGACATCAAACCCTTTACGCATCTTCAGCATGCATCCCAGGCAGAGTAGGCAGTGCAATCTAACCTGTTTTCAGTAGAAATGTCCAAGTGGAATTGTAGCTTCTGTTTTCTCCTGCCTTTCCTGTGTGAGCTTCCATGTGCCAACACACACACACACACACACACAAAAAAAAAAAAAAAAACATAAAATTCACCTGCGAAGCAGGATTGCCTCCCAGCCACATCAGATCTTTCTGGAGAATTCCCTATTCACTCTTCCTCCTCCTGGAATGACTAGACTAGGAGAGGAACAGTAGACGTCTTGAAAGAGAAGAAGCACTCAACAAATCTACATCAGACACGTGTGAATAGTGATGAACAATGGGCAGACTGTTGCAGGAAATATGTAAATTATGATTCATGACATCTAAGTGATGTAACTGGAAGTGAGTAAGCTATAGTTCCAATCATCACTTAGAATGTCAGCACACCCAGGTCTACACGTCAACTTAATGTATAAACACGCACTTGTCTTGGATTCAGCTTCTTTTGCAATAAAACCCAAAGCTCTGGCATTAAGACTCCCTCATCTATGAAGATTGTCGAATCATTCTTATATAGATATAAGGGACAGGCATCTTCCCCAACTCCGACTGACTCAACGACAGCACCACATAGGGAATGCCTCGCCAGGACACTAAGACCAAGCACAGGGCCTCCCTCCTCTCTGTCTGCAGTGTTCCTGCCAAAACTTAGGTCCAACCCTCTCCCAACAGTTGAGTTTAAAAATATAGAAGGTGGAGGCCAAGGAGATAGCTCAGTAGAATAAGTGCTTGCCTGGTAAGCGCAAAGGCCTGAGTTCAATCCCCAGTTCTGCCAAAAAATAAAAGAAAAAAGACAAATAAAAACATAGAAGGTAAAACAAGGCATTGTGGTCACACTAGTACATCCTGTAAATTAAAAAAAAAAGCTGAAGAGAGTACAATTATTCTTATCTTGCACTAAAGGGAGGCCACTATAATATTTTCTAAGCAAAATATAGCCAGGGACTTTGAACATTGTATAAATATTTCTTTAAGATGTATTACTCAAATATTATACAGGCAAGCAGTGATCTGTATGCAGAGCCTCCTTTCAATGAAATTATGATACTAATATCTAGCTAAGTTCAAAATAATGGAAATGTGTAGAAGGCTAGAAATAATGAGAGAAATCCTAGCAGAGACGTCAGTTGGCCAGCCTGCAGCTCACCCTGGGTGCTAGGGCCTGGCAGTTTGAATGCTCCTTAAGACAAAAGATCTGACTTTCACAGGAAGGACTCTGGCATAAATTCCCAAGTCTCAAAGAGCTACTTTGTCCTAAATAAATAAATAGAGGGAAAAAGATGCTGGTAGCCAGGAAAAAAAGAAACGAAGAAGGCCAGTGCTTTACAGGCTTTGAGTCAGGCAAAAATTCACCTGTGAAGTCCAAAACTCCAAGCTTGCCAGCCCTGCAGGTGCTGGGTCTGCATTGACAGTCTCTGATTCACATAGGAAAGCCAAGCTAAGACACTAAGATCTGAAAGGGACCACTGAAACCGTAGATCTGGAAACAACATTAAAAACCATTTTGTAAGAACATTTTACAAGATAAACAAAAAGACTAGACCAAGTAAACTGCCCTTGGTGAGCATAAGAAGCTCACAATGAAAACTGATCATGTAAGATTTGAACAGCTAAAAGAGGTCATAGATTGATACGCACTGCACCCTAAGAACTGGGAAAACTGGAAACAACCTGAAAGCAGCTATAGAACACAAATAGTTTGGATGAATAAAGGAATGAAAGGAGGAGTAAAAGCTAGGTGACCAGTAGCACTGAAGAAGGTGCAGTGAGATACAACCACAAGGAAAGGACCTTCAGACCTTAATCAAAATCAAAACTTAGAAATCTGGTGAGTAAGCGAAACACGCATGCATAGTGAAAGTAATATGGCGGGCTGGGGGCAAAGGCTGATGAGATTAGGAGGAAATAGGAAAGAAAACAAACAAACATGAGGAACAGTTAAGAAATATAAATATGTAACAAGTTCAAAGTCAGAAAAAGCAAAGAGACTCAGAGGTCAGCAAGAGATGACCAGGAATGACCCAAGAATCTGAACTGCAACCAGAAAAAAACAGTCAGATTGATTCCCAAGGGCAAGGAGCACAGCAGCCTAGCACCTGTAGCATCAGAGAGGGTGGGCAGTGACGGGGCCCTGTCTTCCGGAGGCAGCACGGCCAAGCCCTCCTCTCAGTGACATTTTTATTCAAGAATATCATCAAAATAAAGATGCTTTCAGGCTGCATAGTAGGGTGCTCCTTGAAGTCTCCACTGAAGGACATGCTCCAAATAAAAAGGCAGCATTCCAAAGGACCAAAGAGATAGATGTAAAAGCAAGGAACGAAGCAGTAGTCAGGTTTGGAAAGTTGATGTAAACACCTTGCAAAACAAAAACCTAATTTGCATACAGATAAATACAAAACATCTAAATTACAAGGCAAAAAATTAGAATATATAATATGTTAACAAAAAAGCCTGAGAAGTGAGTCAAAGCAACCTGCACTGGCTCCTAATAAATCAGATAATAATAGTAAGTTGGACAGCCACTCATTTAAAAAATAACCAAGCCAAAATATGGCAAAAATAAAAATAAAGAGACTCAAAAAGCACTGTAAATTGAGAACAAAATAAATCTACATATATCATTGTTCACAATAAATGAAAAGCACTTAATTGTATTCCTTTTTCTGAACTTCAGAGATGGCAAAATGTAAATCCACCTTCACGTGGCTTAATAAGAAACATCTAAAAGCAAATGGCATCACCGATATGATAGCAAAGGTATGAGACGTTCACACAGAGAACACAGAAGGGAAAACGCGCACGCCAGGCATTTGTCTGGACATCAGTAATGACCCGAGGAGTCGACATCGTGTCACAGGAAAGGTACGGAAGGGAGAACTCCCGCAGAACAGATGACATCGAAGCAGCATGTGCCCAATAACGTGCGGCAAAGCAAAGTAATAATTGATAAGATCCTGAATAAAGCAAAACAGTCTGAAAGGTTGACTGTAGGTAGCACAGAAAATGATAGAGAAAACAGCTGAAAACCTGGTAATACTCTTACCAGTTGTAATGCCATTGTTAGAAATGTTATGGCATCTGTCCATACGACCAATGACTTGAACATGATGATCAGAAAATTGATTAGTCTGCCTGTATGCATGTGTCCATATAAGTGCATGTACAGGCATTAAAAATCCAACAGCTAAGGGAACATAAATAGATTCTTTTTCAAGCTAGCATACAAATTATGGTTTAAAAATGGCTACAAAGATATGCCAATCAATACTAAATATCAATACCATGTCTAGATAACCATATTTGCAACACAATATGAACAAATTATCCACATATTATTAACTAAAAAGGTAAAATCTAAATAATTATTAAGTTGGGAATAAAATATCACAAGAGAATTGGAAACTTGCGCACAGTGAATGCCTTCTGTGTAAAACTTTGCTGAAATAAAACAGCAAGGTATTTCTGCATTGCTCCTCTTCCAGGAAATGCCCATTTAAATTATCTCCAAGAAGCTCTACCTTTAATAATCCTGTCTTAGTTCAATATCACATGAAGACAGAACTGACTTCATGGACTTTAATTTGGTGGGACCCACCCATCTGTCACCTTCCACCTCATCACAGATGCCTGGTCATAAATTGGCTCAAAACAACTCTGGTTTTCTGTTTAATAGCAAAGATGGCACATGGCAAGTGTCACTTACTTTGTGTCACTTCCCTAAGATCATTTTTATTGACTATTATTACTACTTTAAAGAAATACTAATTCACACACACTTCAAGCATTATGAATATATCTTCATTTTTTTCTTAATTTTAAGCATACAGCATCACCTGTACTTTAATTTAATGACTGTAATAATTACCCCTACTTTGGAGACACTGATGAAAGTAAAATGGCTTACTAGAGTGACAGTAATGAAATAAGCTAATTAAGTAATTTTGGCCATTTTAATAAAATAATGTCATTATAGCATAAATACTGATCAACCTCAGACCTCCAGGATTCAGGAAAACACAATACTCCATCATATAGAAAGCACTAAAAATACTCTAAATTAGTTTGCAATGTATTAATTTATTGAATCTGTCCTGTTAAGTGTCTTAAAACTGTCCCATTGATATTTGTACTTCAGTAAAATAAAAAATAAATAAAAATAAATTTAAAAAAGTATTAATGTGTTTTCAAAGAGGAATTACCCATGCAATGCAAGAGTGGACATTGGCACAAAAAAAGGCATTTGATACTGAGCTAAATTTTCAATTCAATAATTAAATAAACATCTTCAAAGAAAGTGGAAGTAAACGGTAATGGTAGGAGAGTGCGCTACAAAATGAGATGCCAGCTAAGATGGGATTCTCTTCAAAGATGATGTTGCAGATAAAATCATGATGCAAATATTGGGAATGAAAAGGGGAGCCCCCAGGCAAATAACATGGAGATCTTAGAAGTCATAAAAATTTTCTTCTGATAAATGTAAAATTTAGAACAAAATAATGGATTTCCAGAAAAGTGTAATTTACTAACTTGATCCAAGAACACAGAAGTAAACGAAAGAGAAGATGGAGACAGGAAAACAATTGAATCATTCATCAGAATCTGTCCAGATAGCAAAGCCAGTGAGTTCACTTCATTTTGTAGATGAGTTTTTACAACCTTCAGAGGGATTCCTGTTTTGTTTTGTTTTGTTTTGTCTTCCAGTACTGAGGATTAAATCCGGGGACTTTGCCCTCACCTACATGCCCAGCACCTTGCCCAATTTAAAACCACACCAGCATCTCACTAAGTTTCTAAATTTCCCAGGCTGAGCTTGAACTTGCCACCCTCCTGCCTCAACCTCTCAGTGCTTGAATTATAGGTGTTCACCACTCCACTCAGCTAAAGAACAATTTCATATAAAAAGTTATTCATACATTTGTTGAGGTTTCAAGATATGTGAAAAACTCAGTAAGAATCAAGCATCCCGTTCATAATAAATAGGTCGCCTTTGTTAAAGTTCATCAGTGTGACACGCACCATTGTTGAAAAGTGATCTATCATTTTATAAGGAACAAAAGCACTCAGTGGTAGAGCACAGTGACAAATTCTACAGATACCTGAGTTGCTCTTCAGAGAGTAATGAGAGAGCTGAAGTTACCCTTCAGCCAGGACACAGAAAGCATATGTGCAGCCCAAGGGGGAGGGGAGGGAGGGTTGGGGGGAGAAGGGAATCAGGTCCCTCTGACCCTACACACATCACCAAGTGCACGTGTCACTTGCAGTGAGCGCACAAGGAGATGCGGCTGAAGTCACACTGAGGCCTGGAGCTCAAGACCAGCCAGCACCAGGAGAGCCAGGCATGGCTGAGAAACACAGAGACCACACGCAGTTGTGCAAAGCTCAGTCTCTGATGCAGGCAGATGTGAAACCCTTGAGCTTTGCATTTCAAATCCAGACAGCCTGGAATGGAGAAGGGACTGGGATTCTTCACAGATCAATTTGGTTGTTGCTTTTCCCTTAAATATGAAGAATACAAGTTATTAAAGTTCCAGACAGCAGGTTGGAGGGAAGTAGAAAAATCTACATCCTCACCTCAAGTTTAGGGGTAAAGGCAATGCAAAGGACAGGATGGTCATGGACAGCTAGGAAGGCTGGCAAGCAGCTGAGACCCTCGAGATGCCAACGCGTGGGGAGAAGCCTGGGGAGCCCTGCTCCTTCACAGGGCAGTGGGCTGAGTACCCTGAGAAGAGTGGGGTGCACTGCAGCATTCCTTCAGGTTCAAATGAGCCCCACAGGCCCAGTCCCTGGGAAAAGACAGGAGCGGGTGATCTTCAGAAACACCAGGGCATCTTCTCCTCTTAATTCTTAGCTACCTATCAGTCCAGGCTGTGGAACTCCATCCCTGCCTACAGGATTTATCAGGCAAAGTGTGTATTTATAACTACAAAAAGAAAGTCAGTGGTTGCTCAAAACATAAATAGTCAAAGTGAAAGAATAATAAGAGTTCCCATGTCTGAGGACCTCAGAAACAAACAGACGAGGAAGTGTTTCTGGCCAGCACAATTGAAGACTTCCTGAGGTGCGCTCCACTTGCTGTGCTCCTTGTTTGTTGCTTACTTAAACAGCTTCGCACATACATCCACATCGCTACCTACATCAGCATCACACTTTTAGGAAATTTTCTAAGTATTCAACTACTTTTTCTTCCCAATTCAACAATTAGAAAGTTGATTTTTGCTGATAACCACGTAAGGTAACACTGTACATATAAAGCTGAATATTCAGTACTTTTCCAGAGATGTTTCCTCACTTGTAACTATAATATTTCTATGATTATAATGTATGGAAATCTGGAAAACTATTACCAAATGCCCATCAGGCAATATTTAAACACCTGACGGCAGGCACATTCACTAAGGGCTACCTGTTCCTCCTTCTTTAACGTTCCTCTGTGTTCTCTGGAGCAGGTGAGTTCGGGAACACCAGGTACAGAGCATACATGGGCCCTAAAGAGAAGCCACTGCGCTCCGTGAGGGCATCTGCACCATGCCTTGTAGCCCTCACACCCCGCACCCTGAGTTCTTCCTCCACTCTGAGTGACCTAACACAAGCAGATTACTCCCAAATAAAAGCTTTACTGATGCAAAAGCTGAAGCAGAACTTGAACGGCTGCACTTCTGTTTGGTGAACTGTAAAAGTGCCCCACAGCACAGGACAGTCATGCTCAAACCAAGAAGACAGCTCAGGGCCCAGGGGGCCCCAGGAGGCCTGGGGACTTCTGCACATTCGCAGGCTTCTTCAGGAAATATGGCTGAAGAGGCAGGAGGGGCCAACAGAAGAGGAGAAAAAACCATGGCATGGACCCCATGCACCGACTCTCTGGACTTGAGATTGCACTCTGCTCCCAGGAAGTGTCCCTCTGCCTCCCCACTCTGCAACCTCACTCTGGATCCCTGAGCTGGGGACACACACCTGTACTGTTACCACTCTGCACTGTGCAGATACCAGAGGGAAAGGCAACACGGTAGCCAAACAGTACAGAATTGAGGGAAGGCAGGTGGAAGGGGAGCAGTGGGCATTGACGCCAGGGCAAGGACAGGAACAGGTCCAGTATTGAGGAAGTGGACCAGCAGTATCTCCATGCCAGGACACGCACCGGGCCACAGGCACTAAATGCCTTGGAGCCTGGGTGCACAGGCTCGATGCCTCTTAACAGTGCCATGCAAAGAGAGAGACAAGGTTGAATAAGAGAAATGGGACACCCCAGACATGGCAGCTGTGACAAGGGCCCCACAGGCAAAGAATGCTGGGAAAGTGCTGAGATGGAGACAGAGAAGAGAAGCACAGAAGCTCTTTCCTCCACCCAGCAGGCTCCCGGGTGCCACCCAGGATGGAGGCTGCGACAATTACAGATAATGCACCTAAGTGCCCACTAGTGGCTGTCATTAGTGTAATTAATCTGATTAAAATAATCAGGAGCAGACAACAGAGGAAAACGCAGGAATAGACATGGCCAGGCCGGCCGCAGCAGTGATGGGGACAGCTGGCCCCACAGGTACAGGCTCTCAACAGGGCGAGGGACACAGCTGGAGCTCGCATGCACTACCAAGGCCCAGAGGGTGTGCACACCAGGAGAGGGGTGGTGGTTGAGTTTATTATTAGGGGCTGGAGTTTATCAACCCAGCTGATGGGCGGGCATGTGCAGGGCCCCCTCTGGCCATGGCTCAGCCAGTGAAGAGATGCCAAAGCCAGGCAATTACAGCCTACAGATCTTCAGATAAGGATGCGGGCCCCTGTGGTCACCGACAGAATCTCATTATTTTGGGCTGACACCACAGGTGTGAGGGGGCGCACCTCCTACCTCTCACAACCACTCCTGGGCCAGCTTCCACACCTGTTCCAGCTGTGTCAGTGGTCGCCCCTTTGTAGAGGGGCTCCCCTCGCCGCCAACCTTCAAAACCTTGTGCCTCCCTACAGTGCCCTGTGGCATCCGCTGATGCATCCGGGTTGCTTTCTGCTGTAAGTGAGGTCCCCCATAGTCCAGAGCCAGCTTCACGTGCAAGACCACAGCAGAAGCTCGGAGCGCGCACTCTTTCAATCTAGCGACCATTTGCGATCACTACCACAGCATCAGATTTCTTTGAAGTCCTTAAAATATAAGGTTAAAAATAAAATACCCTGATCAAAACACAGAAAAGCAGAGATCCGGAATGGGAGGGTAGGAGGACAGAAACAACATCCTGAGTGCCTTGCTTTCCCACCGACAGTTCAGAAGGAGCGAACCCGGCCGATCGGGTGTAGCTAATACGCGTGGCCCTTCTCTGGTGAGTCACCCTGCAGCGACGGTCCCAGAGAGTGACAGTCGCAGCACCTGCGGACTCCCGGGCCCTCCCTCGCGCCCCTCAGCCTGGCTCGGATCGGTGCCTCCGCCTGCCAGCGCCCTTGTACCCGCATCCAGGGCCGTGACCCAGGCAGCCTGTGCCCATGGGCGACGCCGACCCCCAGCAGCCCGCCCACTTCCTCCAAGGCAAAGGGACCCGGCGGCGCTCGCGAGCGCTGTCAAACTCGCCGGGCGCAGCGGATCGCGGGTCGGGGCGGGCAAACCGAGCGCCAAGCCAGCTCCTCGGCTCTTCTGCTCCCGCGGAGCCGCCGCCTGCGCCCTCCGAGCTCCGGCTGCTCACCGATCTTGGCCAGCGAGGCCAGCAGTATCCACAGCGTAATCTCGAAGGGGATCTGCACGTGCGGGTAGTCCAGCGTGAACACCGGCAGCCGACTCTCCTCGAGCGGCGTGGTTCCCGGCGCCACCACGCTGGCGGGGCTGGGCGGGTCGGCGCTGGTGGCCCCGGGTCCCGGCGCATCCGGCGGGGTCTCGGCCGCGGCGCCCGGCAGCAGCGCAAGGAGCAGCAGGAGGCCGCGCCCGGGGCGCGCTGGGTCCATGCGGCCGGCTCGGCGCTCAGCGCATCGCGCCCGGGGCCGCCAGCCGCGCGCTCTCCACGGAGGCCCCGCGGCCCGACCGGCCCGCAGCCCTGCAGGCCCGGCCCGGGCGGGGGCGGGACGGGGCGGGACGGGGCGGGCCGCGGGGACAGGCGCCACGGCGCACCTGCTGCGCCCCGCGGCGACGCCGCCGGGACCACGTGCCCCTCCCGGCCCGAGACCCGCGGGTGGCGCTGCCGAGCCGTGTGTGGGCAGCCTGTCCCCGCCCCAGAGGCCCAGCCGGCGCGCGTCCAGCGCAGGGACACAGCGACCCACGCGTCGTGAGCTCTGCGCAGCGGAGAGGCTGGTGGGCAGAGCAGCCTGTGGGTGACCTCAGGCCAGGTCCCTGGTCCCTGAGCAGCAGCCAGCGCTCTGGGAGCACAGAAACTTGTAAAAGCTTCGTTTTGTGTCCCTGGAAGTCTCAGCACAGGGAACGCAGGGAGCCCATTCCGCACCCCACCATGCTGGTGGCAGAAGCCAGCGTCCCCCGCCCCCACCGAACCTTTTCAACCCCGTCGCGGGCGGGGTTGGCTCAGTGTGAGAGGCCCGCGGAGAGTGAGGAAAGAACCTCTCTGCTCTGAGGCTTAGAGGTGACGGTGTCCAAGCCCTCCGAAATATAATCATTTCATGGGAAGCCGGTGATTTGCCTGGCAGATGGACAGGCTCCGCTAATTACAGGACAGCTGTGGTTTGGAAGCGAAAGACAGGCCCACGAGCTCCCATCTAGAAGCGCTTTATCTTCCAGCGCCAGTTCCCAGGCGCTTCCTCCTCCGCTGCCTCTCAGCTCTGCTCTCCCAGGGAGCTTTGAGCTTCACTAGCTACAATCTTATCACCAGGCCCTGGAAGGAACTCCAAACAGAAGCGTTGCCTTTCAATCCAAAGCCACCACGTCTCCTTCGACAGTGAAATAAAAGCTCTTCGCTCGGCGTTTTCAGGCCTTCCTAGGGCATGCACACTCAGCAACCCCACTCTCCCTGCAATCTGTCAGAGTTTTAACAAGAAGAAAACCCTGCACCCTAAGGGAAGGACGCAAAGGAGCTATCCTCTGAGCATATGCGGGCAGGATTCTCAGAGACGCCAAAGGGGATTTCACAAGGCGTCAAGGTGTCCCTCCTGACATGGAATCGATCCCAATTGTCCGGTCCACCCAAAGCTGAGACCTCCATTCCTTTTCCCAGGGATTTTTTTTTTTAAATCAAAAAGTGTGTGCCTGTTGCGCTTCCTTCTTCCCTGGGGAGCTCTGAGTAGAAGCTGCAGCAGAGCAAGGTCCTTGTTAACCTCACTCACAGTGGCCCTCAGTAACTGCCACCTCCATATGTGCCGTACAAACCCGTGCTGAAGCCTTAAACTTTAGTGACTTTTTCTTCCATGGCCCTAAGTGCCCTTTTTGTCTCAGCAGATACAAAGGGAAAGATTTAGCTTTAAAACGAATCATTTTTGAATTGGAAGCGTCCCCCAAAGGCCCATGTGTCCAAGTCTAGGTCCCTAGTGGTGGGTGGGGCAGGAGCTTCAGAGGGCAGGCCAAGCAAGGGGAAGTGCCAAAAGATGTGGCCTAACCCATATCCTTCTCCATCCCTGGCCACTTGAAGGTGACACTCTCCTGTCACTCCTTCCACAGTAGCCCAAGCAACCCAGGGCAACTCTGAGCAGAGCAAGTCTTTGCTCCTCAAACTTTGTGTAGCTGAGTCACTGGGACAGGAAGCCACCGCCGCCCCTCTGCTAGTGTTGACCTTGGAGGGCCATTTCATCACGCCAGCTCGGTCCTGAGGTGAGAACACGCCCATTCTGCTATCCATGCGAGAACTGAGGCTGAAGTCGTATCCTGCCCCAATTTAAAATAGATCAGTGATTCCTCTGGGCCATTTGGAAAGACCAAAATCCCGCAGCAGCTCAGCCTCGGCCTTTCCCTCCCGCCCCCTGTGAATGCTGCCCTGTTCCAGAGTCCTGCCTACCTCAGTCCTTTGCACATCCTGTCTTTGCCTCAGCCCTGCTCCTGGGGGGACAGGGGTCTACACAAAGGCAGCCGAGCCCAGGAAGGGCTACCGGGCACCTGCCTTATACACAGCAGTCCCTGTGGACACGTCCTAGGAAATGTCTTCTCAGCACCTGATCCTCCTGCCTCTCTCCCAGTAAGAGCCTCTGTGGGGGTGACAAGCCTGCTGAACTGTTTCACTCAACCCCTGTCACAGTGCCTGGCACACAAGTCCCACTAAACATTGGCTGGCTGAGTGAAGGTGGGACTTGGCTTCAGCTCAGTGTCCTCCTGCCTTCAGACCTGGCCTGCGGGCCTTTCTCTCTCATTTGGCTCAGGTATGGGGCCAACAGGGACCCTTCCTAGTGTCACATGAAATGTTTCCGTCCAGTGATCCCTGGTTCCTATTCTGGGATTTCACAGCTTTATTTTTCCCTTGCTAACCAAGAGATGTGAGAATCCAATTGCATTACAGAACTTCTAAATATTTTCAGAAATAATAATTACCTAGTGTACGACTGGGGCTCAGATCAGGCCTTGAAGAGCTGGCCGGAGCCTGTGAAGCCTCTGGAGCAACAGTGACCTCCCAGAACATGAATGCTTCTAGAGGAACAAGAGGTGTCCCCCCGAGTCACAGGGCCGCCACACAGGGAGGTGCATACCTCCGGCACCCTTAACATTCACAGAGCATTTTGGAATTCTTTCTGGGTGCAAAGAAAAGAAGAGAGGAAAGCAAAACTGAGCTGGTGTAAGAGGAGGTGCTTCGCAGAGCCTGGCTCCGTCACCTCCTAACACAAGCCTGGAGATTCTCCCATTGGCCTGGAAGCCTTCAGGGATGCCAAGGCGACCTTTCTATCTCCTGCAGCACTGATCTGGGGGCTCAGGGAGAGTTGCTGGCTGTGGGACCCCCAGAAGGCTGCGCCCCAGCAAACGGGGTGCTACAGTTCTCTCGGATGCGGAGGTGAAGAGCCCGCGATCCACAGTGCTGCCCCGGCCACGGCGGGCAGCCAGCACCCTCTCCAGGAGGGGAGCCCCTTCCCAGGCCCCTATCCCTGATGCGGAGCCGGCTGGGTCTCTATCTGGGACCTGGAAGTGGCTCCACCCTTAGCCACCACAGCTTCGGGAACCGTTACCCAAAAGGCTGGAAGGCAGCCGTGCCTCGGGTTTCCGACCGTTCAGATGAGACGTTTGCGTGAACACAGCTTGTGAAGGATGGGACGCTGGTCCGAACACAGCTTTCCTCTGTTTCCTACGTGTCTCATACACACAGCCTATAATTTTAAGAAATGTTTTTATAGTGTGTGTCTGTGTTTGGACAGTGACCTGTCACATGAGGTCAGGACTGGAATTTTCCACTGTGTCTTGTAGGCACTCACAAAGTTGCTGATTTTGTAGTTTCATGGACTGGAGACTTGCACTTACCCATATGTCAACCATTCTTTGCATATTTGCATAATATTTATATGTTTAATTAAAATCTGTATTAGTCAGCTGCTAACCCTTAGACGCATACTGATATTTCAATTCAAAATTTTGGCCTAAAGATAGTTTGTACCCACATTATTGCTGACTTTATTTTTCTGCCATTCTAGGTGATAGTGTTCCATCTCGACATTAGCTTGATTTTGTTTGAGGAGACTTAATTCTTGGTGAAAGGGGGCCTGATCTGTAGAGAGCATCTCTGTGCAGGTACACGTAGCAGTGTGCGTGTCTCACTGGTGTGCCTGAGTTTCGGCCAGAGGTGTCTGTCTCCTGTCTACAGAGGTGTTTTTCTTCATGGAGGTGTGCTTTCTGCTCCCCACGGCTTGTAGGAGGGTGGCACTCACTATCGAATACTCCTGCCACCACTGTGTGTTTGAGTTACAAGCTTCCATTCTAAGACATCCTATCAACCTGCTGTTCTTCAGTACTTTAGTTTCCCCTTCTTACAATGGGGAGGCTAGTCTGAGATGCTGCATGTTTGTTTAGAAAGTGATTTAAAAGTCCAGAGTTTGAATGCATTGCTGCTGTGTAGATGGGATCCCTGGCTGTGCTGCCATGCCTGACTCCAGGCACTGTGGGGGCCACTAGGGGCGACTTCTGGACCTTCAGACTGTCACCTAGCATCCATGGGACAGACACGTGCAGGGCTCTGTGGCTGCTGTGCCTCCAGCCTGCCTACCAGCTCCCCTTCAGCTGCAGCTCCCAAACAGCTTCCAAACTTCATCCTCTGTAGCTCCACCTCTCATGCTGCTGGCAAAAACCCTCGGGTAGGCCTCCCATGCCCGGAGCCATGCTCCTTCAGTTCAGCGGAGTGTCACAGCTGACTACCAGTTCTTAGTCCGCTACACTCCATATTTGCTGTTTTTTCCTTTTTCTTTTTTTTAACATTTTTTTCTATGATTTATTTGGTACAGGGTCACACTATGCAGCTTGGACTTGTAGCCATCCTCCTGTCTTGGCCACCCCAGAACTGGGATTATAGGCATGCGCCATCATGCCCAGCTTTGGTAGCCAGCTCAGTGTGAGGCTGACAGGGCACGTGGTACCAGGGATAGATCGCTGGTCCTTGTGTTGGCCACACAGGCCCTTAGACTGCCGAGCTATGCATTCTCTAATCTTACATCTGGGTTCGGTCAGCATCTTAACTCCTCTTTGGTTGCTATAACTAAACAGCAGAATGGGGAGCATAAGAAGCACACAGCACTAGGCAGCTTGCTGTTATGGAGACAGGGAATAAGGAGTGGCCTCTGGGTCTGGCAAGAGCTGGCACACAGCGTGCCGAAGGTGGCTGGGACAAGTGCTTGCTTTCAGGGTCCCTTTACTCCTGGGGAGGGAACAGCTTTCCCACCAAGAGGATGAACCTGCCATCTCCCCCGCTCCCCTGCCACAGGTCCCCTCTTGACACACTGCACTGGGGACCACCTTTCTAAACCTTGACCCCTGGAGGGACAGTTCAGACAACAGCAGCCAGATTTCTGTCCACTCCCCTGTGGCAGCAACTTGTTCAGCTCCAGCCCAGCAGGCGCAGTGGACAGTGGGAAGTTTCTCCCGGCTCCCTGCCCCTGTCCTGAGAAACATCTCAGTGACGAGCCATGGAAGTGCCCTCTCTTGCCTGCTGGTGTTAAAAAATAACCTCATAATCAAGCATCCAGTACTTCAGAGCTCTCCTTGCAAAACTCCAGCTACAGCACAGAACTAGAAGCCCCTTCTTCCCTTTGGTACTTTATCCTCTTCCTGCTGCTCTTAATCCCTTGCGCATCTGTGTCCATTTATCCATCTGAATTTTAGATGAACAAGTGCACTTGCTCAGGTCATATTTAATAAGAACTCACTGGGCTCTGAGGGGAGGGAAGCAGGGCAGCTCCAGGTCCTCAGCTGGCCCTCGGTGGAAGGGTGGAAGCACAGCGTGTGTGCTAGGCTCCTCCCTGATTCCCACAGACCCAAGCACCCTGTCTGCCTCTGCACACCTAGAACTTAGAAAGAGACAGCTTCAGTTTAAAATGTAGGATGCACTGTATTATGCTTTGTCTATCTATTACCTAGGTTTTTCATTTGTCTGTTTGTAGATAACCTGAAATTTAGTATTTTGCAAATTACCATGTGCTAAAAAAATAAGGATGTAGATATTGTAAGCAGGGTGCATGATGAAATGTGGAACAGTGCCAACAGCTGACCCTTGCAGAGCACACTCCCTGGAAAAGCTCTTCTCCACACTCTGTCTACTGTCTCTTTAAATACTCACAGTACCTTAGTTCAGTATCGTAGTTGACCCACTACACACACAAAGAAACTAAAGCAAGAAACACGGCTGGAGGTCACACAGTTAGTAAAGATGGGAAAGAAGTCGTGGGTCTGAGAAGCAAAATCCACTCCTCATTAACAGCCACACTGTGGTGACAGCGCAGGTGATGACGGGGACACACCATGGCAGTGAGATGGAGGTGAGAATGCTGGTGGCAGTGCTTGTGCCCATGTGAATAATTATGTTGCAACCAGGAATTTACAGCCTCCATCATTTTGTACTTTACTAGCTGTGCTAGCGAGACTGCTGTCACTGTGACGGAATCCATAAGATCTCCAAATGCGAAGGGGAAAGATCTGTTTGGGTTCGCAGTTGCAGTGGGTTTAGTCCATGGTCCCTGGCCGGACTGCTTTTGGCCCCATGCCGAGCTGCACACAGTGGTGGGGAGTGAGTGGTGAAGGGACACGGCCCACCTCTTGGAACCCAGAAAGCACCAAGGAGAGTGTCTTAGCTACTTTGCTCTCGTGGCTGGGACAAATACCCGACCAAAATGAAGGAAGGAAAGGTTCATTTTGCTTGCTGTTAGTGGAAGTTTCAGTCCACATTCGCTCTGCTCCAAGGCAGAGGGCCGCAGCTAATGGAGGAGGAAGACAGCAAAGAGCCACGGGAGGACCAGCAGCTGTGGCGGCTAGCAGACCCCTCCCCTTCCCTTATATTGCATCCAGGCTTTTCACCCCAGGGCAGGTGTGGCACTCACATCCAGAGCCCCAACACTGGATTATGAATTAGTCACAAATGCTAGAAACTGCATGAGGCTGTGGGGGCACACTTGGACACAAACTGCAGCAGAGAAGAAGAGGCCATTCCCGAGCTCCCCAAGAGAGGCAGGCGGCTAAACGACCCAGCTTCCTCCCACTGTGGCCCACCACCTAGCAGTCCAGCTACCAAGGGTCCACCCGCTGGCAGCCAGGCTTTCCACATATGGGAATTTAGGGGACACTTGAGATTCCCCCCACAGCACCACCAGCCTCAAGGGATGAGCCTTATTTCCACAGGATTAGGAAATAAGAAACACAGGCACAGAAACCTTGAAAAGATCGATCAAATGCTCTGTAGCCCCCTGCTGTGCATGTGTGAGCTGGAACCATCTTTTTTTTCTTAGCAGCTAAGGTATAGATGTCAGCAATGTCACTTGGAAGAAAATGAAGTGTGGGTGTAAGAGAACCTCGAAGAGAAGCCAAGAGCCTCCACACAGGACCACTGAGTGAGTGGGTGAGTGAGTGGCCTTGTCTTGCCTTCCCTGAGAGTTACTGCAGTGTCTCTTTTAAAAATCATGCTCTTTCCATTCAGAACGAAATCTCTCCAGTCCCCTCCTCTGAGCTACTGGGAATTAAACCCAGAGCCTTCATGCTGAACTACATCTCCAGCCCTGTTTAGTTTTCATTTTTTTTTTTTTGAAAGCACTGGAATGGTATCATGCGAAGTTGCTACGTCATCCAGGCTAGGTTCCAGCCATAATCAAAATTTAAGCTGCAGCCTACAAATGCACTCTAGGGGGCCTGTCTGTGCTCCAGGGCCCTGCTTCACAAGTGTCCAGGCCCAGGCTGCCCTGCAGTGTGGCTGGTCCTTGCTGCACCATTCTACAGGAGGTGAGCTTGTGCATCTAAGTCATAAACCATGACAGACTCTGTGTCACCAAGAGGAGACGCAGACCGGCTAAGCCTAGCACCAATCAGGATGGCAGGAAAGCACAACCAACAGCTTCCCTCCTTCATCCATGTCTTCTCTCTTAAAAGAAAAACCAGAGACTAAAGCAGAACTATTCTATTTAATTTGAGAAATACTCAATTCACATTTTTAACAGGTTTTCAGAGAACAGGAGAGGCACAAATGTCAGCTCATGCCACAAGCCCTTGAGGGGACAGTGTTTGGATTGTTTAGGCTTAGAGAACAAATTCCAACACACTATTTGCAAAGATAGCCATGTGGCTTCTACACAATTACATTTTCAATATCAAGATAGTATTCCATTTCTGAGTGTGTACTCCATGATATGCATTTACTTTAGTTTATGTTCTTCTAGAACACAGATTTTGATGTAAGTTATAATAATTTAAAGATAGATAATAGAACTGAAATCAGTAATAGTTTGTGTAGCTCATGCACGACAGAGAGTGGCAACGCAGCAAAACAGGGACAAGGAGGAAGCAGGGAGCGATCTCTCAAGTGGATGAAGGAACAACAGATGGAGGGAAAAGGGAGGGAAAGGAGGGGAGGGAGGGGAGGTGGTGATAACAGCTCTCCTGCCCCAATGCAGGGGCAGTGAGGGGAAGGGCAGGGTGTGGAGAACGACAAGAGAAGGGACAGACTGTGTGCACGCACAGCTCCCAGAACAGCTGTGTGCTGCAGGTGTGTGGGGCCCAGGTGACAGCAGCAGTGCCCTGCTACTGAGCTGTAACACTAGGCTTCAGTTTGGCTCACAAGAGTCCCCTAGGCATGTGTTAAAGACTTGATCCCTCCCAGATCTGGGACCTACAAAAGGTGACCCCTGTGGTGGTCCTCAGGTCCCTTGTGCCCAAAGAGCAGGACCCTGCCCCTCCTGCTTCCTTGATTGCCTGCCCACCAAGGGAAGAGGTTTGGGCCTGCTGTGTTCTCCTGCCCTGCTGAAGTGGAGCCAGCTGAGCATAGGTGGGAACCTCTAAACCTGTGGGCCAAATGAACCTTTCCTCTTTATAAAGTGATCATCTCAAGTGTCTGTTACATTAATGTCATACTGACAAGCACAAATACGTTTTCATAAACTAGGTGGAAAACAGGGAAAGACAGATTTATTTATGAAGGAAATATGGTATTATCAAAATAAATGACTCAAATATGCCAAATCCCTGGCCCTGGGCCTGAGACTCCATTACACTGATATTTGCCAAACATTCCACTGAGAAAATAAAACAATCTCCTGTACATATTCCCTTTTCTGGAGTAATGGGCAGAGTATCAGGCCTGATCGTATTTAATGCTTATTATTGTGGACAATATTTGGTGGTTCACTATGAACTGTATACTCACATCTATTAGGTTTTATGCTGAATTAAGCTGTAACTATTCATATGTTTGAATGTGTTTTTCTCCTAGAATTAGTTGTGCCAAGATGCATGGCTGACAGGACCTTGATTCTCACAATTGTGCATACTCAGCTCTTCACAGCTTGCAATGTGGGGCACATGCCTGTAGTTCTCAGACTTCAGTTCTTTTACTTTTTCAACATGAAATCCAAGCAGTCCTCCCCGTGGAGCCAGCAGTTATCATTTGCAGAAGTGTATGAGTGCACAGCCCGGGACTGCCTAGGCACTCTCTCGGTAAGTACCGCCTGTCCTCCTCCCCTGGTCCTGCGTGGTTACTGCCAGACCCCAGGTCTCTGCATCACATAGCGAGATGCCCAGTGGCTGTCACACCATGGACTACGTCTGGGTTCTGCAGGAATCCTGGTAATGATGAGAACATGTACCATGCCGAGCCCAGTCTCCGGCCCTGGGCGCCACGCTGCGGGGATGGGGATGGAGCCCTTCACCAGTCAGGGTCTGGAAGTGGAGCCCCATGCTCAGAGCCAAGGGGCCTCCACTGTCAGTGACTCCAGGACTGTGGTCTTGTTTCTATTACTATGATTTTATGTAGGCACTCAGAGAATAATAGAAGGATTAAAAAAAAAAAAAAAAGACAGAAGGGCGGGGACACTGCCCAGTCTGTGCCATGTATGCCATCTGCCATTTTTCTTTGGATCTACAGGAACCCGGGGAAGACAGACTGAATTCTATCAAGTTTGCGCACAAGAGTCTAATTTCAGTTCTGCTGGATTCACTTCAGGCCTTCTCAAGGTTAAAGTCAGACCTATTCAGGTTTAAGCTCTAAATTCAGGTCAATTCAGACTGATCTCCAGCTACGATTGATAAACTCAGGAGTTATTGGCTCCCATGGCCAGGAGCTCTGTGCAGTTAAAGGTCAGCAGAAAGGACCTCTGGCCATAATTTACGGGCAGCACAACACCAAGACCACCGAAGGGCCACCTGGAAGACGTCACCTCATGCCCTGGACACCGTTTTCCCAGATGGCCCCGGCCAGCCCTTACATCACGGGATGCCAGAGGTGACAGCTCAACCCAAGTCACCTGTGCAGTGGGCGCAGTCAGGAGCCGTCAGTGTGCTCACAGTGGGCTGTGGCAGCTCCAGCTCCCGTGGTGGTAACAGCAGTGGAAGAGGAAGCGCAGCCTCCAGTCCCGGCGAGCAGCATCTGCAACCCTCCCCTTCCATAAACTAAACTCTAGCATCTGACCAGATAAACAAGAGTGAGTGAAGCAGGACAGCGGGGTCTTCCCCTGATGGAGAAATATGTGCACGCATGCATGTGCACACACACACACAATCACGCACATTTTCTCCTACACCTGCACACAATCACTCATATGCACTCCCAGTCCCTTCCATCCTAATGTCTTCATTTATGGGAAAGGCAATAAGACCCCAGAAAATGCCTGGATTCACTCAGATCAGTTCCAACTCCAAGCAAAGCCTCTTCTCCTGACTCCTAGTGTGGACTCTTCTTTATCTTAAACCTTGATGATTTAAACATTAATGCAGCTGCACACCTGTGACCTCAGCACTCTGGGAGGCTGAGGCAGGAGGAGGGCAAGTTCAAGTTCTGCCTCTGCAACTCAACAATTTAGAGAGATCCTGCTTAGGGAGGGGGGTGGGGTGGGGTAGCTCCACGTGAAGGTGCTGGGTTCAATCCCTAGTACCACAAAACTAAACAAAAAGTAAGCAATGGGTTTCAAGCATTTCCCTACATCATTGGGGGCCCTCCATCTCTGCACTGAACAGTTTTTAATTCAACCAATTACAGAAAGAAAATACCTTGGGAAACTGAGTTCTCTTTCCCATTCTGCAAGATGGCAGGTGAAAAAATTGAGAAGCCAGACTCTAAAGAGAAGAAAACCGAAACCAAGAAGACTGCTGCCAGCAGTACTGGTAAAAAGGGTGAGGTGAAGGCAAAAAAGTCCAAGAAGGGGCAGCTCCCACGGCAGCCGAAATCCTGCCCTGGTCAGAGGAACTGGTAGCTACTCCCCATCTGCTATGTATTCCAGTAAGGCTTTGTACCAGAGAAAGTACACAGCTGCTAAATCAATGGTTGAGAAGAAAAAGAAGGAGAAAGTTCTTGCTATGATTACAAAACTGGTCAGTGAGGATAAGAATGGAGGTGCCCAGGTGGTTAAGCTTTGAAGAATGCCTAGATGCACCCTACTGAAGATGTGCCCTGAAAGCTCTTGAGCCACACACAGCAAGAAACCGGTCAGTCAGCATGGGAGGAAACTTTGAGCCAGCATCACTCCCGGCGCCAACTGGATCATCCTCACCGGGCGTCACAGAGGCGAGAGAGTGGTCTTCCTGAAGCAGCTGGCCAGTGGCTTGCTATTGTGACTGGGCCTCTTAGCCTTAATCGTGTTCCTCTAAGAACACACCAGAAATTTGTCACTGCCACACCTACAAAAATTGGTATCAGCAAAGTGAAAATTCCGAAACACCTCACTGATGCTTACTTCAAGAAGAAGCTGCGGAAACCCAGACACCAGGAGGGCGGGATCTTCGACATCAAGAAAGAGAGATACCAGACTTCAGCACAAAGTGGATCAGAAAGTGTGGACTCACAGATTTTAGCAAACATCAAAGCTGTTCCTCAGCTCCGGGGCTACCTGCAATCAGTTTCTGCTATGACAAATGGAATTTATCCTCATAAACTAGTGTTCTAAATTTCTTATTAAAAACCTAATTATAAATAACTGGTACATTTAAAAAAAATAACAAAGAAAGAAAGGAAATATATTGAAAAAAGTTGCATCTGTCCTGAACATACAGACATCTTAGGCCATTATTTCCTAAGCAATATAGCATAAAAACTATTTCCAAAACACTCACATCGCACTAGGTATTCCAGCTCATCTAGGGATCATGTAAAGCTTTTTTTTTTTTTTTTTTTTTTTTGACAAAACCGGTGATTGAACTCAGGCTGGGCTTGTCAGGGAAGCACTTTTTCTACTGAGCCATCTCCCTAGCCCCGGGATCATGTAAAGCTTACAAGATAACAGCACAGGCTCTGTGCCTGATCCATGGGCCTTGGATTTAGGGGGGGTTCCCAGAACTAGACCCCATGGATATTAAGGGATCACTGTATTATATTTTGATTGGACTGAGATTTTTGGCAGAGTGAGGAAGAGAAAGAAGAGAGACTCACATGATATTTTGATCCCAAAGAACACAGGAACAGCCTGGTGTAGCCCCGTGGCTTACTGTCCAAATTCCATGAAAATGCAAGGTCGCTCAGAAGCGAAATCAAATTCAGCTAAACCCCGGAAACTTTGTTTTAAAACACACACACACACACACACACACACCCTGGACTAAGCGGGGAAGTCTTCAGGGCCTCCACTGCCTGCAGCACCTGCAGCACCTCAGACACCCACAACCCCTCCTGCCCCTCTCCCTGCCCAGGGAAGCAGCTGTGCAAGGCTTCAGTGCTGAGCCTCTGAAGCAGACCAGGACCCTCAGAGTACAAGGCCCAAGGGCAAAGCAAGCATCGGAGACCGGCTGGGATGAGGATTCTGCACCCTGGATGGGGCGGACACAAAATTAGAAGAACCACATTGCTCTTTGCTCTGCATTTACTGGATCCCAGGCACTGGCCTCCCAGCAAGGACAGTGTTCAATGGACTGGGTGAAGGAAAAGGACAGCATTTGAGGTCACTGACCATGCTTCCCTTTGCCCTGTCACCTGTAAACTGGTTCACTTTTCTGTCCTTTGTCATTTATGTTTCTGCCAAAGACTGTAATTAAGATTATCCTGCAAGGTGGACCTGCAGGGGGCGGGAGCTTTCAAAAGCTTTTCCTTATCCAGTATCTCTCTGCCTCTCCCCTCTCTCCTCCTTCATCCCTCTCTCTGTCCTTTTATTTGCTCCTCTCTCTTCTCCTTCCCTCCTTCCTTATGTGAGTCCCTTCAGTTTACAGTCACGTACAGACAATTAAATGGTTTCACTTAAAGTCTAGATCTCCAACTCTACGTATCCATCTTAGATACGATATAAATGCTTGTGCCCCAGTGCCTTTCATCATAGAAATAAGGAGGTTCTCTCCTTTTTCCTTGTAACCCAATCCTAACCCTGTTATCTAATTACAAGCCCTTTTCAGCTACTCTTAATTTCTTCATATCACTGAAACCCCTTGCTGTGATTCTGGAGAGGAGAATCTATAAATTAGACAAGGAGACCTGGAAGTTAGAGTTCAAGAAAAAAGGAGAAGAAAATGTCCATTTTTCTAAAAATAGTGGTTAGTGGCTTCCTAAAGACAGACTATTTGGCCATATTCACTTCCTTTCCAACAATACACGGGCTCAGTGCCTGACTTCGTTATAATCAGACTGAATGTGATGACAGCAAAATTCGTTGAAAGTCTGAGCGTGCGGCCTCCGCCCCAGGTCAGAGCCGGCTTCCTCCAGAGAAGCAGGCCTGTGTTACAGCCCCATTTGGACCACTGAAGAACCAGTTTTTAAGACCTGTTGCTTAATGTACTGACATTAAATAAAGCTGTAGAACCAGTTTCTCTATTAGGCTGTAACAAAAAAATGAGAGTCTACTTCTATAATTTTTTTATAGATTATGTAACTCTCTCCACAGGTTTGTAGCTGGACATTCTTCTCATAGTTCCTGGGACTGACCTCGCTTCTTCCCTAACCATTGCCGTCTACACACCTCTTGTGACTGTTGGTCACAGGATGTGTCATGATAATTTCTGAATTAAGAGGCACCGTCATGCTGCTCACCTCACTACAGCGCTCTACTGTTCCAAAGTCCTTTGTCCTCTGAGAAATGAAAACTCCTTCCTCAGCCATTGCGGTATCTTGATCGACAAAATCAGGCAAGGTTAGGATTTGCATTGAAAGATGTATTTTCTTGCTCTATGTCCTCACATATAAGATATTAATCTGTGTAGCTTTTTCAAAAATTTCAGAGACATGCTGATAACTTGGCATCTATTATGTAGGTGTGCTCCTGGGCATTTGGACATAGATAATGAAAATGTCTAATCTGCTCTGTATTTTCATTTAAGTCACCTGAAAATAAACATAAGAATGACAATAACAGTTGAACAATGAAATATGCGTTGTTATGGAAAAGCCAATTTTTATTTCTCTGCCATTGACTAAAGAGTTGATTACTATTGAAAATAAACTTCAAGTGTTTCAGTCAATTTTAGGACAATGCTAACACTACAGAAAGAGGAGCTGACTTTGAGCTAAATAGATCCATGTCCTCCATCCCTAGCACACTGTCCTTCCAGTGCCACTCAGCTGCCCATGTCCTCTGCACAAGCACCTGGCAAGAAGATTTAGAAAATAGCATCGCTGTGAAAATTTCAGTCATGGTAAACCAGAGCCGAGCCAGAGTCAGGCTCTCCGGGTGGCCTAGACAACAACTAGGCTTTCTTTGCCCAACTTCTTTGTCCTGATTTGCAAGTTTTCTCCAGTTTCCTTAAACTTAATACTGCACCTCCTCTCCATGCTACCTCACCCTCCTTTTGCAAAAGAACAAGAAACAGCCAACAAGAACTCTGTTCCACACACCAGATTAACTAGTGATTTACTTCCATACCCAGCAACTCTCTTTCCCTAGCGCTACACTGGAAAGAGTTTGTTCACTCCTGTAGGGACTCTAGCTCCATCTGAACTCCAAGTCTCGTCTCCAGGGTCACACGAGGGACCTCACTTATTCCCAACTGCTCTCATTCACACGTCCTCCACCGGTCTGACCATGGCTTTGGCTGTACCCTGTATGTGTTGTGAACATTTCTATAAATAAAACATTCAAAACCATTAGTTACCAGGAAAATGAAAATCAAATTCACAATGAGATAGCACCGTACGCTTTTTAGACTGGTTATGCATGGCAAAACAATAAAATGAAAGTCATATTATAGTGAAGATGTGGAAGAATGAGAACCTTTTTGTACAAGACAAAGGGGAATGTGAGATGGTGCCACCACAATGGAAAACAGAACAGAGAATTTTCCAGATGTGAAAGGAGCTGTCTTATGGTGCAGCAGGGCTGATACTCCCTCTGGATATTTACCCAGAAGAATGGAAATCGGAATCCTAAAGCGACATTTGGGCTCCCATGTTCATTAGAGTAATATTGAGAAGGCTGAAGTGCAGAAACAGGCCAAGTAACTAGAGACAGCTAAACAGGTTTTTTGATAGATGGCATATACTTACAATGAAAAATCCTTCAGCCTTAGCAAGGGAACGCTGCAGTATACAAAGAAACCAGTCGCTGAACAGATACTGAGTGGTTCCGCTTATGCCACTCACCCAGGAGCTGAGCTCTAATACAGCAGAAGTAGTGCTGGATAAGAGTTGGGGGGGGTGTTGGAAAACAACTGCATTAAGAGCCTATGTTAACAATATTGTATCATACACTTAAAATTGCTAAGAAGGTATATTTTATTCAGCATTCTTGCCTTGGTAAAATAAACTTTAACAAAAGAAAAATTTTTCTGTTTCTCCCACAGACCCCAAGTGGCCTTCCCCCTAGTCCTTATTTCCTTCTTTCATTAAAGGCAAGACCAGGCTATCTCTCTGCCTCTCTATCTCTGTCTCTCTGTCTCTCTGCCTATCTCTCTTTGTCTCTCTCTCTCTCTCTCTCTCTCTCTCTCTCTCTCTCTCTCTCTCTCTCTCTCTCTCTCTCTCTCTCTCTCTCTCTCTCTCTCTCTCTCTCTCTCTCTCTCTCTCTCTCTCTCTCTCTCTCTCTCTCTCTCTCTCTCTCTCTCTCTCTCTCTCTCTCTCTCTCTCTCTCTCTCTCTCTCTCTCTC
>PVKA01010691.1:0-63521 GCA_004027165.1 Ctenomys sociabilis
TCACAGAGAGCAATCTGGTCAAGCATTGGCCGTGACTCATCCACATGGATGACACAGACAAAGGAACTACAGAATAATGTACAGGACTACTAGATAAACCCTGAGAAGACTTCAATGACCACATAGGAAATATAAAGTACATGTGTTGGTATATAAGTTTGGATCTACCTAGGTCTTAACCATCCAGCAGAAAAGCATAAATGTGTAAAAATGAAGTATACATCGTGAGCCTTCCCTGCCTAGTCTTACATATCTTTGTTTTTCCTTTTTGGCAATTGCATATTATAATACTCTGTTACTGATGAAACCTAACTCCCTAACATGCATGCTATATTAGAAATTTAATTGGAATTCATCTTTCTCCAAAATAACACAAACACTTGGGAGTGTTTTAATTCCAATCACCTTTCCATTTGCTTTTTCCCCTCATTGCTTATTTCATCTCAAACTTTTTTGGCTCAGGGGTCTATCATAGGATAAATTATCTCAGTGTGTTTCAGAAAAGTCATTTTTGGAAACCTAGCTTTTAAAGTTCAGTTTGATCACATGGCACTTAACATGAGTAACTATTCTAGTTTAGTTTCATCTTTTGGGCCTATTGCAGGAACTAAATCCAAAATCATGTATTCCCATAAATTACATTTAACAATGTATATTTAATTCATAAATTTTTTCTTGGTGTTCAGAGACCTCTGCCTAAATACATTTAGTTCATTCCTTTTTGAATTTATCATATTTTCAGGGCCAATGAATCCTGTGTTACCTTCTAGTCCTTCAGGTATTTCATCTGTGAGTAAGGTTCCTTACAATTGGCTGAAACCTTTTAATAGTGTTGTAGAGGAGCTGGGGAGATTGTTTAGTATAATAAGTGCTTGGCTGGCAAGTGCAAAGACCTGAGTTCAATCCCTGGTTCTGCCATCACAAAAAAAAATTTGGGGCTGGGATATAGCTCAGTAGTATAAGCACTTGCTTGGCAAGCACAGGGTCCTGAGTTCAATCCCCAGTACCGCCAAAAAAAAAAAAAAATACTGTTGTGGAGGATAAGGACAACATCAACAATGTCTTTGCATTCCTGCATTGACAGGAATGGAAATGAGATTTTTTGATTCTCAAATTACCTTTTGAATAATGAGTTAATGAACTCTGGTCCTTAAAGTAAGTGCAAGAAGCTTAACTGGTCTTATGTGAATATATTTTCCTGATTTATTTGAGTTATTTCTTGAGTCCTATTTGTGTTTTTATTTTCAGAGGTTTGTAGCTTTCCATTTTTGCATCATATCCTCTATCAATTGATACATAGCTGTTTTTATCTCATAGATATGTCATAGTTTTTCATATGGTCCTCAAAAATACTATGCATCTAGAGTAATGCCGGCATGATCCTAGCTGAATATTTACCTAGACTTAGAATAGCCAGATTTTGCTACTTGGGGAGGAAGAGTTGTGAACTATCCTTTATAACAGAACTCAAGACATGCTTAAAATAGACTAATAAACACAAAAAATCCAAGAGCAAGTAAGTGAGCTCCTAGTGGCTCCCTGAAATAAAGTGTTGGATATTTTGTTAACAGAAATTTTGATTTGCTATATAGTGTTTCCAAGGAGTGATGTAGTTTAATTAAAAATTATTTGAAGATCTACTGGATTTAGACTATAGACATATGAGGAAGAATAAAGTACTCGCCTTCAAGTAATGTTGATCAAACTCCATGTATTTGTCAGACTGTGAAAGCTTGCAATATTTCTTCCAAAGTAATTCACATTTACACAGTTGATTGTGAAAAAGCTAATGGCACATCCTCTATGAATACAACTGCATACCTATTGCTCTATTACAACATCATCCATCACTTAGAAACTTAAAATAACGAACTTTAATATCATAGTTTTTGTCTTCCCCAGGGCTGCCTCATAACTTAGTAGTTAATGTTCCCTGGGTTGAACAATCAAAGAAAGTATTTGAAACAAAAGCCACTACTTTGTAACAGTGACAAATCATCACTTTTGTAACATTTTATTACATTTACAGTGTCTCAGATGCAGCTTACCATGTACATTAGATTTGTTTCCCTTCAGAACCTACTGGAAGACATAGCCAATAAAGGATGGCAAGTACACAACATTTAGTTTCACAAGTAACTCAATGCTTCACTCTCTGTTTTCTATTTCACTACTATGCAAGCCTTTTTCTTGGTCATTGCCATTGAGTTAGAAGTTCTGAGAGCACAATAAAATGACAAACTTTCAGAAATATCAAAAAACTTTTTTCATTACCTTTGAAGATTTTCTAATTGCTAGATAGTTACCTTCTCATTTTGAAAATCTAGGTCAGGGAGATAGCTCAGTGGCATAAACACCTGCCTGGCAAATGTAAGGTCCTCTGTTTTATCCCTGGTATCAAAACAAAAAAATCTAGTAATCATTTTAATCCTGTCCTGGCACACATGTCATGGTAACATAATCCTATAAACAAATCATTGAAAGTAAATTACTTTGTATTTGATTTTCCCTGTTCCCCCACTGCTTTTACTTCATGAGGCTTTTAAATGGTGGTTGATGTAGTTAAATGACTTATGAAGTTGTTTTGCTTATAATGTCTTTGGTAGAAAAAAGATTCCATTTTAAGAGGACATCAGTAAACTAATAAATAAATATGTCCAAAGTACTCCCTCAAATAGTAAGGACCTAGAGACCATGTTACAGTTGAAGGAATTTGTGATAGTTAGATTGTGCAGATATGTATGTAGGGTATCAAGCATATTGCCAAGGGTTGGTAAAATGTAGGAAATCATTTATTGAATTCATGAGGGCTCAAAGCTTGGTCATCTCTATGCTCTCCTCTTGGATAATTTTATCCGTATTCTGCTTCAGTTACCATATATATGGCAGTGACTTCCATCTTCAAATATCCAGCTCACATTTTTCTTGGGAGCTATTGATAGCAGGATAGCTACTAACACAGTCACAAAGCTGAAAGACTGGAAACTAGAGTGGCAGATCAGCTTGGACTCATATCCAGGGAAGATGCAGATCAGTGTGGTTTGGATGAAAAAAAATAGGGATTTTTGGTGATGTTTTTCATGTTATCCGTGTCTGCAGCTATCTAGTGAATGCTCCTAATGTGTGAGGCATAACTCCGACTGTGGTGTTCCAGTGATGAGAAAACAGCAGGCCCTTAACCTTGGGGATCTTAGGTCTTTATGGAAGTTGGAAGATAATAAACATATCGATGAATAAGGTTCATAGTAGGCTTTAGAAAGAAAAAGAAAATGGATAATGTTGATCATATTACTTTAACTGCTGAAGTTTTCATTATAAGTTTGAATTTGCTCATGAACTTGGACAGTCTGATATCTTTCAGTTAACTGGAAGGTAGGTTGAAGTCAGATTTGTACTGCTTAAAGGTTTGGGTTGAGCAATGTAGATAAATGTGGCTTTTTGTGTCGAAACTACCTATTTATGGTTATATAAATAAAGCACACAGCATCTCCAAATTAGGATCCTGAAGAAACTTCCAGAAATTCAATTACTCATAGATATTACCTTGCAAAGACAAATGTAGCAGAGCTTATGATATTTTCATTAACAACGAATATACATACCGTGGTCATGCTTTTTTGGCTTTATGGACTAGTCTGGCCCCTCAGCATTGGAACTATGACAGTCTTACTGTTTCATACTGTTTTAACATAAGGTTGGATTTAAAAGACTTCATAGCTTTAGGACAAAAATGGTTTTCAAATCACTGAATTGGATTATGATATTAATGAGAGGATTCAGGACACAAAATGTTAGAATAGCAGAATCTGAACCAGAAATTGCATTTTTATAGACTTTAGGGGATTCATAGTCACATATTTTATGAAGTATCAATATAGGATTTAGGCCCCTAGTTTCCAAACTTGGCCAAACTTTGGGATGACCTGAGCATTGGATGGCTAGGCATTAAGCATTTTGAAACTTCCCCAGAGAATTCTGCTGTGCAGTCAAGTCTAAGAACACTGGTTTAGACTGTCAGTTGAGCCCTAACATGATATGTGTGGTCTGTCTGGCCACCCAAAGAAATAGGTTTATAATGTAAGTCCATCAGCTAGGACCCCAAGGTGATAGCCACTCAGCCAACCTCCACCTTGGGTGGGAAAGCTAGTACAGAATGGAGAACGGCTATTTGGCTAACTGGGTGGGACATGTGTCAAGGGCATTGAAAATTCCTTTCCAGCAGATGGTATCATTTATCAGCTGGTTTAGACAGCAGTGAGGTCTCATTTATATGCAGTGATTTTCCCCCTTCGCTAGGGATTAACTCTGTAGAAACACTCAGACTGGCCTGCCTGCTACTCATCCTATTCAGCTTAAATTTATTTTATGTAATTGTATGCAATAATTTATCTGTGAAATTCCCCCAGGGAAAGAAGCCACATGGATCGCTCAAACCACTGAAGACAGTAAATAGAAGGGCCCTATGCATTCATTAAGTCATAAAGCAAATAGCAGTGGATTGTTTGGGAAAGGGGACAGAACATTTGGATGAGGACATCTTTGGTGATAGGCACCCCTTCTTTTGTCCTTCACTCCCACAATGTGGTTTGAAAAATTAAATCAGCATTAGCCATTTTCAATTTTTAAAAATAGAAACTGAACCTTTAAAATTGCAGTATGTCAAATTCTTCATGGTCCCACATCCACTTCAGCTAAGACATAGAAAGTGTATGTAAAGTTCTATCTTCTTGCTCAAAAAGCAGGTGACAATGAGCTTTTGGTTACAGTTCATGCATGAATGCTCATAATAGCACGGAAGAAGTGAAAGCTGGTACCATAGAAGATAGGTGCTTTTTTAATTTCATAGATGTGATACTGAGGCTTCCAAAAGTCACAATCTTCAAAACCCAAGGTCCATGGCAGATAAAAATACCCAAATGTGCTTATGTTGCAGAGCTATAATTCTTATTCAGATAGAAGTCTCATTTCATAGAAATTAACCATGAGCTGGGGAGATGGCTCTGTGGAATAAGTGCTTCCCTGGCAAGCGCAAAGGCCTGAGTTCAAGTTATTGCAAGTGATTGTATTCTCAACCACTTCCTTTGAATTGATACATCTCATTCCCAAGAAAAGCTTCTGATGCTCTTCATTGGGAGGTCTCTTCCACTGTATTAAGTCACTGTACACACTGCTGAATAAAGTATGTAGTACCTGAAACTTAAAGAGAAGTTTCATGTGGTTCAATTTTGGGGGATTCAGTCCATGTCCAACTGGCTCCAAATACCACGTTGAAAGTTATGGCAGAATGAAGTTTCTTAGTTCAGGAAACAGAATAGAAAGAAAGTGAAAGCGGGAGCCAGGGACAAGAATAGCCCATTCTGGGTTAAACACCCAGTGCCTCACCTCCTCCAACCAGGCCTCATGATCTGACAGCCCATTCAGCTATGAACTCATGAGTGGATTAGAGTACTCATGAGAAGCTTGGCCCATGAGTACCGTAGCCCCACAATCCGGTCACCTTCTAAAAGCCCCATCTCTGAATACACGAACCTTTCAGAGACCAGTTTAGATTAAATCATAGCATGGGCCTTCTTATAAGCAAGAGACAGTCAAAAACTGACTGCCCCAAAATATTATTCTATGGAAATGTTTTGAATTAAGAATTTCAGTTTCTTGTCAAACTTTATTTTTATTTAATTACTTTTTAACAAGTCTGTATACCAACAGATTCTTGTCATACAGGAAATGATTTTATTTTTGGATATTAAAATATTAACATTTTCATCTGTACTATTTCAAATTTAATGAATGCTCTTATTTTGCTCAAATTCATTATTTTTTCCATAATTTTATTGAGAAACAAATAGCGATGAGATAGTTTCAAAACCGATTAGTAGGACATTTTCAATAATAAATACATTGCATATTGTTGTCTTAGTGGTTATTCATTGTATAAGATGCAGACATGATATCCTGTCATCAAACACTATTAGAGCAAATCTTTCTATTCGTTGAATTAATAAAATGTAGATGTATATTTATTCTATTTTGAATATACAGATACAAAATGGTCCTTCTTTTGTATCCCCTTTATTGTTTAGTTTTGTCAGAGAAGGGTATTTCATTGTTATTTAAATATTACAGGTGCATGAATTCAGCAAAATAACACAATATACTCCTATAGTCCACAATATTAGTGGGTTATCAGCAGTACTGGCAATGTCAGAAACTGTTGACTTGAGCCTTTTACAGCTCAGCATATTACTATGGCTTTACCTTTTATACTTTGTTTTTAGTAAATGATTTTAAAGATTTTCAAATTGTTTTATCTTCTTGATTCTAGTGACTATATGCCTTTATGCCTTTACTATTAAAAGGAAGGTATGTTTCCCTGGGAATGACTTACAAAAATCTCATTAATAACTTTAGTTACAATAGTTCTACTCCAGAATAAACTCAAGTAATCATCCACGGAGTGAAAC
The DNA here is from genome assembly GCA_004027165.1 of Ctenomys sociabilis. Taxonomy (NCBI): domain Eukaryota; kingdom Metazoa; phylum Chordata; class Mammalia; order Rodentia; family Ctenomyidae; genus Ctenomys; species Ctenomys sociabilis. Next base: position 6,462 of record PVKA01010691.1, read on the forward strand.
ATAAATGAACTGTGAAATATTCATAAAATAAAATACGTAGCAATAATGGAAAACAATTATTTCATAGAGTAACATGGATCTTTTTCGAGTGGCAAGTAAAATAGTATAGAAAAATATATATTATTGTGTTAGTGAAATTCAAGAACAGATTAGTCAATGAAAGTTACAATAGTGATTATAAGGGGCTGTTATTGACTGGAAAGGGATGTGAGGAGGCTCTCTGAAATACCTTCTGGAATCTTCTTTGTCTTGACCTGAGTGATAGTTAAATGGATGCATGAATAATGTAAATCCATCACATCACACTTTAGATTTGTATGCTATGCTCTATGTATTTGAAATTTCAATAAAACTTGAGTGGTATGAGGTGATATTATAAAAAAGACCTCAAATGATAATTGTTGTCAAGGATATGAAGAAAAGGAAACCCATGTGCACTGTTGGTGGGAATGTAAATTAGTACAGCCATTATGGAAAACATTACGAGGTTCCTCAAAAAAAATTGGAAATAGAACTATCATATGATCTAGCAATCCTACCAGTAGGTATACATCCAGAGGAAATGAAATCAGTATGTCAAATGTAACTACATTTTCACACTTATTGAAACATTATTCATAATAGCCAAGATATGGAAACAGCCCAACATCCATCAACGGAAGAATGGATAAAGAAAATTGGGGAGGGGTTGAATGAGGTGGAATAGTATTAAGTATTATTAATAGTAAAAGAAGAAAATCTTGACATTTGTGATAAACCTGGAGGACATTATGCTAAGCAAAAGCTAAGCAACAAAAACCAATCCCGACTGCATAATCTCATTTAATATGTAGAATCTAAAACAAGGCAGATTTACAGCAACAATCGAATGGTGGCACTGAGGGGCTGAGAATTTTGGTTAAAGGGTAGAAACTTTTAGTAATAGGATGAATAAATTCAGAAGATCTCATATCCTGCATGGTAATTATAGTTAATGTGTACTTAAAATTTGCTAAGAGAGTAGTTCTTCATATTCACATCATACACAAAAACATAACTATGCGAAGTGATGGATATGGCAGTTAACTTAATTGTGGTAATCCACAATGCATACAGATATCAAAACAACATTGGACACCTTAAACATATACAAATTTTATTGTCAGTTATGTCTCATTAAGCTGGAGGGCTCGGGGGGAGAAAAAGTAAAGAGAAGAACATGTCTTGAGAACCTCTAGCTCCCACATTAAATGCCCATAGCAGATTCCAAACTCAATTTGCTTTCTACCGACATCTGGTTTTCTAGACCATTCTGCATCAACATCCAAAAATGCCTCATGCTTTCACTTTTGGGATAGAACATACTTACCAGAGTTCCTGATGTTTAAATTGATCATAATGAACAAGAATGTTAAGAAGAAAAGGATAGCTGGCAATGGTGGTATATGCCTGGAATTCCAGCATTCTGGGAGGCTGAGGCAGAAGGTTCTGAAGTTTCAGTTTAGCCTGGGCAACTTAGCAATTGAGTCACACCATGGCTCAAAGTTAAAGATAAAAATAGCGAGGGAAGGTAGAACGGTGCAAAGGCCCTGGGTTCAATCCTCAGTAGTATTGGACAAAAAGAAAACAGGAAGAATGTGACTTAAAAGTCATTCCCAATAAGGAATATCTCCAAAATGTCCCATGAGAGAGAATATTGCTACATTACTACAGTGTGTGAGCCGAGCTGTGGTGTCATGTAGCAGGTACCCTAGAGAACGGAGGGAATCCCTAGAGATCCGAGTCCCAGCTTAGGTTTCAGACTTGTTTTGGAGTGTTCTATAATTTCTTAACATTCTCTTTTACATTTCTCTTTTCTCATCTACAACAAGATAAAGGTGGGGTTATGTGCTTCTAAAATCCTTCAAAACCACTTGGAGTGGGTGTGTGGTATTACGCATACCTGTAATACCATCACTTAGGAGTCTTACTTTATAGTAAGACCCTGTCTCAAAACACCCACTTTGATAATGGCTCAGTGATTTGTCAATCATTGATCACTGAAGTTCTTTGAGGATTCTTCGATCTAAGACAACTGGGCATTTGTGAGGATCACCTGGAAGGCTGTCCTTGACAGAAAAGTCTTTGGCCTTCCATGTGCTGCTACATACAGAGCTAGCTAGGACATTTCCCTATCCTCTCAATTGGCTTGAAGCAATGCAAGTCGGTGCTAATATGTCATACTTGAAGCACAGTGACAAATCAGTGATGCCCCAGCTCCCAAGTGGTGTGTGTGAGCAGCACTGAGGGAAGCCATGCAGAGAATGAGCCTCAAGAAGAGAGGCTATGACTGGTCAGGGCATGGATTGCACATCAGAACGGAAGCACAGACCCCAGAACACTAGGTACTGCCCCAGTCTGTGCTGTGCAGATTGCTCTTTCTGCATAATAACTGCTCATTACAGAGGTGATATTTGGCCTCCTACCTAGCCCAGCTGACAGCATGCATGAACTTCCTTCCACTCACAGTCACTCATCCCCGAGCCACTCCCATCTTCATGAACTAACAAAGCCCAAGTTCAGTCCTGGGTGAAGGCCTTTGTTCTGGTTAGCTATTGTTCTGGCTGGACAGAGAACCCCCTTGGCTCTCTGCAACTATGAATACACTTTAGCATCTTCATTCTCCCCGTAGTAGGTTTGAATTAATTTATTAGAATCCCAATAACTTTTCCATGGGAAAAGTGAATTAAAGGTCCAGAAGGGTTTTCTATAGGCACTAATCCAGGCCCTACTGATTAGGCAACACCTAACATTGCTGGCCTTAATGTCCAGGAATGTAAAAGTCTTCATATACATTATCTCAATCTTTACAACTGGATATACATTAGGTAGTGCTTTTATTTTTCTCACTTTACCAATTACAGGAATATGAACATTAAACAGCTTTCCAGAGGGCCACACTGGTACACCTGGGATTCTCACAGAATCAGTAGCGATGGCCCTGTAGTCTGAACCAACATGCTATATATACCTAACCTTTATTTTCTATAATGATGTTACAATGTGTTTCTTACAAACCATTGCTCCATATGTGCATCATAAAATGTTCAGGCCACCCAATTACAGTCCCCTTTAATTAAAAAAAATGAGCATTCCCTGTTGGAGCCCCCAAATTTTTCAATTTTGACTTATTCACAATCTGCAATGTTATAAAGACTATTTATTAAGCACCTGGCCTTCTGAAGCTCCTATTCTTATTCTGGACAAACACTTTAGATATGCTGTACATTAGAAAGAGAAAATCAAAATTAGCTTCATGTACTCAATTCTATAAAAAGTTATTAGCAATTAGTACAGACTTAAGGGGGGAGGGGAATAATTAGCCCTCTTGCCCTGAAAATTAATGGGTACTTTTCATTATACCCCTAAGGGGTATTTTACCCAATAACATTCCATTTCAGATTAATGTAAAACGAAAACTACATTATTTGAGAATACTGGCTACATAACGATTACAAACCACAAATCCCACAAAGATTAACAGAGAAAGAAGATCAAGCGGAAGAACGAACTATTAATAATTCTAGACTGGATAAAGGTAATAAAATCAATGTGTCAATCATTTTACCAGAATCAAGAAGCCACAATATGTTTTTTAAAGCTTGGCCAAACTTGTGTTAAGTAAGAACTGATACATTTCTTTGTAGATTAAGCTAGGCTTGCAAGAGTAGATGGCTACTGGGTAGTTATAAAAAGAAATTAAATATACTATATAAATTCAGTGCAAGGATCTATACAAAAAGATACTCTCTTCTCGCCATTTCTAGGGAAAATCAAGTTGCCTTTCCTGAAGAAACGGTGAAAAAATGATTTCCAACAACCCAAACTGAAAATGTCAGCAGCTGCATATGACCACTAGGGGGCGAAAGCAGACAGAAGTCGGATACTACGTTACTGGGAGAATACATTTGCACTGGGTGACTTCAGATAGGGTAGACTGCTGCTAATTGTCAGGTTGAATTTCTTATTTCCTTACTAAGAATCAGGAAACAAGAAAAAATTGCCAATTTTTCTTTTTTAACTGCTATGATGCTTTAGTAATAATTTTAAGAAGTACTGGCCCAGGGTCTGTGGTAGCAGTGACATCAGTTTTAGCATCTGTTCCTCTCCAACTCCAATTTTATTGTTCTCTTCATACTGACAGTCTCTTGGCTCCTTCTTGCTTACCCGTGTGGCTCCTCTAGTCACTGGGCAACTTGTAGTGTGATTCCAGAAACAGCGTCCAAATAAATCTGACTACATGGCAATCCACAGCCACCCACATCTAACCTATACCACGGTCATTTTGCAATAAATTAGAGTTCATGTCTCCCACTCTGTTTGTGTGTTAAGGTCTAGCCAGGAAAAGTTATAAGAGGTCAAACTGAGCGTCAAACCTATATGTTATGGCATCTGCACCAATTTCTGAAAACTTTACCCCACAAAGACAAATCCACAAAGACATACTTTTTCATAGGCAGTAGAAGCTAGATTCTGAAATTCTCAGTTCTATTATCAATATACCACTCCAGTTGTCTATGTATTGTGAAGCAAAGATTGGGGAGTTTTTTCTTCAGCAAACTAGGCATTTAATGTGTGTCAGACTGAAAAGGTATGACATAGGAACCCTGTCTTCATGGAGCTTGCAGTTAGTTGAATGAGAAGCCATATGCAGAGAAGGAGAAACACCATAAACAAATAGAATATTATATTCTATGTAAATCATAGTGTTTTGGGGTGGGGCATTGCTTAGCTGGGAGTAAGGAGGAATTGGGAGCAAAGAAAGATGAGGCAATCCCTTTGCTTCATGGGGAAGGGAACCCTGAATCTGCTGTTAATGGCTGAGTAGAGGGAGCTAGTTGAAGAGAAAGTAGAAGAGCCCTAGAGCTGAGAAGCAAAGCGTAATAGGCTGGGAGTGGTGGTTATCATGGAAGTTGTGTGTGGCTGTTGTGTTTTTGGGGGTGTTATGAGAGACAGTAGGAGGAGAAAGAAAGGAAAGAACTCTGGCTTTATGTGGTAGGCTGAAGATTAAAGACTCATCCTTTAGGCCACAAAGAACTGGGGAACAGCTTTGAGTAGGGGATATTGATCATTCTGGAAGGTTTTGAGGTGCATGAGATTAAGGTCAGTTAGGAAATTAGGAAGAGTCTATAATTATGCAGACATGATACAAACCTGAGCTAAGTCCCTGATAATCTTAGCTTAAGGGGGAAAGAGTTAACACTGTGGTTCAACTCAGCAGATCTTTTTTTTTTTTTTTTTTTTTTTTTTTTTTTTTTTCTGGAACCAGGGACTGAACTCAGGGCCCTTGTGCTTGCCAGGCAAGCATTTATTCTACTGAGTTATCTTCCTGGCCCCCAAACTTGGCAGATCTTGGAATTCATTCCACATGGTGACAAACTGAGGGTGAAGCAGAAATCAGGAATGACTCTTGGATTTCTGGTTTGGATGACTGGGGGTGGTCAGGCCTCAGGGGAGATCGAGAACACAGGGAAAGGAGTGGGTCTCGACGCAGTGATAAATCTAATTTCACATAAACTGAGAGTCTGAGGTACCTCAGGCATATCTAGGTACAGATATCTGACAGGATCACTAACACCAACCAGGTGATCCAAAGAATAGCTGAAGAGATTTTAGGCTGAACTCTTAGGGCACCAGCAGCAGAAAACATGAAACAGGTAAAATTTTTCAAGATTATGGACAGAGCAAAAGGACCAGGAATGAACCCTCAGAGAACTCCAATATTAAAGGGATAAATGGAAAATGTGGGTCCCAAACATGAGGCAAAGAAGCAAACATCTTCATGGTAGAAAAGTCAGAGAATGACCACAAATTACAGGTTAGAAACACGCACAGGCCATACTCATGTCATCCAATAGTAAATATTGGGTACTTAGCATGTGAGAGTCCCTACGGGAAAGGGAATACTAAAATCTAACACAGAATTCAACCTCTAGAGCCTTGTAATATAGTAAGGAAACAAAGCATGCTCATAAAAGTGGTTGAATAAAAACCTAAGGAAGGGTGTGACAGTGAGGGAGGGTAAATCTGGAGTCCTAGATGGGTGGAAGGGAGCCTAGAAATTTCAAGGAGATGCAGAACTGGGCTGACCTTAATAGCCAACTGGGCCATGATTAGAGGATTCAGCAGGGAAAGGCAATATGACAAAATGGCGAAGAGGGGGACAGATGTAGTATGGACAGCAGATGGCACAGCCACTTCGCATTAGAGAATACAGACAGAAAAGTAAATGGAAAGGGAGCTCCAAGCCAGGTCTTAAGGGCATGGATGCCCACCTAGGGAGTTGAGATCCTGTCTAAGGGGAGTGGAAAGTTCAGCACAGAAAAAGAGATTATCATGATCAACAAGCAGAGGCCAAGTACATATTCTTCAAAGAGGAGGAAAGAAGAAATGTTCCCGACTGCCAGAGAGAAATCCAAGCACTGTTTCAGAGAAATTAATACAATGATGGCATACCTTTTATTTTCTACCTTTGAAAAAGGCTGACATTAAATTTTTATTCCATTTTTAGAAGGTATGATTTCTATTATCTTTTTATTGTCAAATTTCCAGATTACTGTTATTTTCTGCTTAACCCTCAAACTTCAAAAAGGAAGGAAGGAAAGAAGGAAGGAAGGAACAAGGGAGGAAGGAAGAAAAAAAGAAAGAGAAAATAGAGAATAAAATGTTACCTTAGTGATACGTAGCCTATAAGAATCTGTAAATTTTATGCTTTATAATAGCTTTTTTTCTTCACAGGGCCTCTGAGAAACCCATGCCCAGATTGCTGAGAAATCCCTCAAATATGAGGAAATGAGCTAAGTGAATGACAAACTATATCAACATGATACTATAAAGCAAAGAACTTTCTAAAATGTGATTATATTACACCTTTATTTAAAATCCTTAAGTCTTACAATTCAATAAAAGGGCTAGCAAGTTAATGGAAAAATGGACAAAGGGCATAAAGAGGCATTTCCAAGCAAAAGAATTGTACATGAAAGCACTCCCCTTCATTTCTATCCTTCACTAGCATTTAAAGAAATGCATTTAAAACAGACAATTCACTGCTTTTCACATATGAAAGTGTTTGCTATTATTCTCTGTTGGGGAGAGTGGAGGAACCCTTGTTCCACGTTAATGGCAGTGTAAGTTGTTGTGTTTTCGGGGAAAAAAACAATTCAGCGTCCGCTTTCACATTGTAAATGCACACATTCCTTGACCTAGTAATTCTACTCCTAGAAATTTCTCCTACAGACAGTTTTGCACAAGTGTTTCAAGATGTGTGTGAAAGGAAAGATTTATTGCTGTGCTTGTATGGTAGATTTTTCCCTTTTCCTTCAAAAATAATTCTAGTTCACCCAGGAAGTATGGGGCAGTTAGTGTCATAGCAGTAGGTACATACATACTCTGGATGCTGGAAAGTCATGAGCAGGGTGACACAGGCTTGAAGCGTGCTGGTACGGCCTTTTCTAAATCCGGATCCTTAGGAACTCTCCCATGGGTGCCCAAACTTTGATTTACCCAGGTCACACTATACAATATGTTAGTATACGTGTAACAAAACTTGCTTGTTTGTTATAACATTGTTTTTTTAAAAGATGGCAAACAGCCCACAGGCCTTAGACTAGACACATTCAGACTCACATCATCTCTTAAAAAGCCAGATTTGTTTGTGAAAACCTTGCCATTGCGTGAAAAGCTGTTGTATGAGAAACAGCTTACACTAACCCTACTGAGGAAGACCTTGGTGTGCTCTATTCTAATCCCAAATACTCAGAAATCATTTGCAAATGGGAAAATAGATCAATTGATCTGTGAAAACAAGTTCATGTGAGTAAACAATACCAATTTGCTAGTGCATACAAGAATAAGGCCTATTTTTTTTCCACCCAAAGTAGCAGAGTCTTGGTCATAGGTGGTGGGTGGTGCAGTGGGGTCCAAAGCATCATTCCTTGGAAGATGAATTATGCAGTCACAGTATTTTCTTCACTTTTTTCACGGGAGGGGGCTCACTGTTATCTTGTCCTGGAACTATTCTTTCAACCTATAACACAGAAAAACATTTTGAGAGTAAAGTCAAGGCTCAACCTGGAGTGTTTTGATCACAAGGAAATGATGTATTTTGCAGATCAAAGGGATGGATTCTATAACTTTCAATTTGTATATGTAAATCAAAGCATTTTGGTGTCATCTAAAGATGCCAAATTAGTTCTAGATGATAATCTCTAGCAGGAAATAGTTATTAAGTAAATTGGCAAATGCGTCTTTGCTTGAAACAGCAATGTTGAAATTCCTTCTTGTAATAGTAAATTTATTTAGTACACGCCTTGGGGAAAAAGTCATTATACCAATTTTTTAAAGAAGAGTCATCTGAAAGAGTGGTGTGACTTTCCAAAGGCAGTTATAGCAAAGATAAGTAATTAAGTGAGAAAAACTCTGGCAAGCTACGGAACAACATCGCACAGTCTCCCTTTAAAGAGGATGTATTGCCTTAATACATGCTTATTTGTGGAGGGAAAATTCTGAAAAGACACAAAAAATATTTTACAGTTGTCTTTATGGATGAGACAAAGTTGGAGCAAGAAAGACATATGTTGTTTTTTAAACTTTTTCTACGTGAAAGCAGGATAGCTAATGATCTCAAACAAGCTAAGTAAAGAATACTGTATTTCAGTACTTGGTGATTCTGCAGATTAGAAAAAAAGGCTCAGAATTGGGGCTCAGGTATTGGCATGGATAATACTACAGGATCTGTTTACACATGCAGGTACCAGTCCTGCCCTGTGGGTCTTATGGCACCCCATCAAAATACTTACTATTCCCATCAGGCACTATGTATCCCACAACTCTGGGCCTCCATGCTGTTTCCTCTCTCTAGAATATTCTTTCCAAAGTCACCTATCAGAAAACTCTCTCTCAAGCTCTCACAGAGAGCAAACTGGTCAAGCATTGCCCGTGACTCATCCACATGGATGACACAGAGAAAGGATCTACAGAATAAGGTACAGGACTTCAAGATAAACCCTGAGGGGACTTCGCTGACCTCATAAGAAACATAAAGTACATGTGTTGGTATATAAGTCTTGTTCTATCTAGGTCTTAACCATCCAGCAGAAAAGTATAACAATCAAGTATACATCGTGGGGCCATAATATTAAGTTGAGCTGTAAATGGCTTGGTTGACAACTTCTTCAGATAACTCACTATTGTTGTGGAATTCTGGACTGTGTTGGATTGTGTCGTCGAGTTCAAGCACCTAAGTTTGTTGAATGACAGTGGAGTGCCCATCTCTGACAGGTGTAGAGCAAGGAAGGGGTATAGAATGGAAGAATCATGATGTGTGTGTATGGACAGTACAGTTGGGATTGATAACACTGTGCTTCCACATAATTCTATGAGAGGCAAGATTTGCACTAATGGTGGTTGGACAGGATATTATGTCGGCTTCTACTACTATGGACAACCACTAGGAAAATAACAAGGTAGAAAGTATTAATTATTGAATCTTTGATGTAATTCAGGTATAAAAAATAAGATACACAAATAGCTACACTCTCTTAATTTACTGATAAGAGACATACAGTATAATAATGTCGGTAAGTATAATATCATGTATGCACCTTCTATGATACCAAAATATTATGAAAGCTGTTTGCGATATATGAATTTATGAAATCCATCTTGTCAAGGTATCTTAAAACTGTCTCATTGATATTTGTACTTCAATAAAATAAAAATAAAAAAGAAATTACCTTCTCATCTTTTTTTTTGGTCCTTCAAGCTGTTACTGAACTGCAGTGGTCCAGGAAGAAGTTTAGATCTTGTTAAAAGCGGCCACATCCTTGGACTGCACATAGTCCTCGAAAGCAGTGATCTGCCCTTCCAGCATATCTGTTTCAACTTCATCATCTTCAACCACACTGTATTTGCAGCTTTTTAATTCCATGGAACTAGTTTAGAGGAGCCCAGACCAAGCCATCTGCTTGAATGCTCTGGACTTCACTCCTCTAATTTCACCACGTCTGTTCCATCATCCCAAGGTTTCACATCTAGCAAGATGGAAGACTTGACAACAAGTGCAGGGTTTTGGCTTTCTTGGATTCATACTGTGCAGCCATTCTTTCTTAGCCTCTTTGCTTCTTCACTTTCCTCTTCATCATCAGAACTGAAGAGATCAGTATCATCATCGTCTTTGTGCCTCTGGTGCTGTCTTCCACACTGGTAGGGGCGTACTTGCCTAAAGCTTTCTTCACTCCGGGCAGGCTGGCTTTTCCTTTTTATAAGACATGATGTGATTGTGCCAATGTAGCACATGACACAAGTCAGCAGGCAGAGTCATGAGACTGCTTCAAACAGGGCCACGTTGCCTGTGAGGGCACAAATCCCTTGATGTAGCTCTTGTCGGCCAGGTGATTGCTGAGCACCTACAGACTGGCAGGGCTCTTTAGGTCTCCAAAACCCATGGCCTCAGCTGTCTGCGGGAGCTGGGCAGTGGTGGAGTGAAGAGCTCTGGGAGAAAAAAAGGCTTCTCGTCTTTTAAGATTTAGTTCAAGTGCACTTTCTCATCAGATGTTGCTCCTGATTTCTCCACACTCCAGTCATTCCCTAGGCAGATCTGCCCAGAAATGCTTTCCCTGGGATGAACACCTGAGGCTCTATGGCTGTTCTAGGAATGAATGTGTTCTCTGGGCCATGCTCAGCTGCTTGGCTTGCCATTTTTTACTTAGAGGAAGCAGTACCTTAAGATAATGCATGAGATGTGTGAAACATCTACCCCAGTCTGGGTACAGGCTTTCTGACACATGTCACACAGTCTCGAAGTTTTCATCCATCAGAGACAAACAACTGCTTTCTAAAACTTTCTCCTTAAGGCTGTTAGGCTATAAGCAGGCTTTTATTGGTTTAGTTTATGGTAGGATTTGGGAAGATGGAGATCTCTCTACTTTGGGCTCACCTGTTTGTGCTGAGTTCTGTTCACCAATGCAATTTACCTTTAGTATTACAAAATAACTCTCCATCGAACTATATCAAGTTTATTCCTCCATGTCAGTTTCACTCTTTCAACAAGGGAAGAAAAATCATCTGAAGAACCAAGTTCCTATAAGATTGCAGAAGTCTGCTTCATCTTTTGTATCTTCACAACTGAGGTTAAACAGTAACAAAGAGAAGCATATGAAATACTCATTACAAAAAACAAGTAAGAGTATCAGACAAAATCTGAAAGACCAAGCTAATATGAGGACACTAACCCTATCGATTTTTTTGTTCCAAATTCCTAGTTTAATAAGGACTTGTTTATTTTGAGAAAAATGATCCCAAACATCAGGCATTCATAAAAAATAACCCACAGTATCAACTCTAGAAAACAAAGACTATTACACTAATTTTTCTAGAGGATGCATTTGACATGCTGTCATTCACAAAAATACAATGTCACATTTGTGTTTAACAGCCCCACAAAGTACTTCATGTGGGGTGATACACGAAACTCTTAAGTGAAACAAAGCTGCTTTCAGATGCTAGGCTAAATGAGATTGCCTTTGCAGTTAGGGAAGCAACTACTGAAATCATGTATAAGTGGAAATAAGTATACTGCCTGCATAATGAGAGATTATTGCAGAGACAGCTGATAAAAACCATACAACCTTTTTATTGTTAAGTCATAAAGAGGTATCAAAATTAAAAAGCAAAAATTACAGGAGAAGACTTAACACAACTACTAGGAACATCAAAGGAGGAGAAAATGGTACTAGGCACAGGGCAATTATGAACATGGTGGGACACAAGAAGAACAGTGAACATGTGCTGAAGATACTAAGGCAGAGGATCTGGTGACATTTTGATCTTAGACAAGTGCCTAGATAAAAAAAAATAATGAGACAAGACTTCGAAACCAAACTATGTGCTTAAGAGTCATCCTGGCCATTGGCGCTGTCTCTGTCATCCTCTCTTTCCTCAGCCCCTTTTTCATCATCCTTCATCACTCCAGCTGGTCCTCCACTTGATCTTCATTTTCATCATCATCCAGTGGATCCCCCTCCTCAGCAGAATCATCTGCAGCACCCTCAGGCTCCATCTTCACATTAGTCTCACCTTGCTTCTGGAAGGTGGTGGACTGCCCCTCTTCGGTCTTATCATTTTTCATCTCCACTGCTTGTTTGCTCTGTTGCTTTTCAGTTTTCTCCAGGCTTTCCAATAAAGAATCCACTTTTTGTTTTAGCCAGGTCAGCTCCTTCTTAATGGCCTGAAAGTCACCTTTCAACTTTCCAGACTTGGATGAAGATCCCTGCTGGTCACTCTTAGAATTGAAGCCACTTTTGCCTCTTCGGGAGGTGTTTCCTGATACATGCTGGCATTTCGAGGACACTACAGCCTGAGCAATAGGAGGAGGAGGAACACATGCTGGGTGACTGTACATCCTGTTATAATAATCATGCTGAAAGTCATAGTCCAAGTCAAAAGAGGAGCTGTACATCTCTGCTGCAGACCGTTTCACACCTGCTTTTCCTCTGCTCAGTTTTGGCTCTGCAGCCAGCTTAATATCTAAAACCTGCCCAACAATCATTCTGCCATCCTGTCCAGCTACAGCAGCCCAGGCATTTCTCTCATTAACATACTGGACAAAGGCACAATTTTGCCATACTTCAAGATGGCCTCCACATCAGATTTCTTCACCACAAGAGTGTTCAGATTCCCAGTGAACACACGGAAATTCATGGAGTGAGGATCTGTCTTGTTGGTAACATTACTAGCCATCGTGTTTGAAGATAAAGTTGCTAAAAGTGACAAAAACTGGGAGAGAAATGAGAGAATAGATTCGATTCCGAATCTCCTGCTCCCAGGTTCTACATGGAGTTGACTGCTGCTCTAGGTCAGCAACACGGCAGTGATCTCTCAGTCTCTGTCTCTTTACAAAATCCCAATTTATTTTTAATGTGTCTAGTACAGGGTCTCACTATGCAGCTGAGACTCGTAGTGATCCATTTGTTTTCTTCAGTGCTGGAATTACAGGCATGTGCCACCACACCTGGACTCAGTGGCCAGCTCAGCATGCCTGAGGGTGGGGCCAGCACAGCATGTAGTGCCAAGGATCAAACCCTGGGCCCTGCGCTTGCCTAAGTAGTCCCTTAGTCCACTGAGCTATCTCGCCGGCACTTAATCCTACCAAATTAAGACATGCAATGGTATCTTAGCAATTGTAAATGTGCTTGAATAAAAAAATGAGAGCAGGGTCAGCCTGATATCTCAGCGGACTAAAGCACCTTCTTAGGCAGAGTGCAGCAGCCAGGGTTCAATCCTAGGCCTTCCATGTCAGCCCCACCTGAGGGGTGCACTGAGATGGTGATTGAGACTGGGCATGATGGCACACACCTTTAATCCCAGTATTTTGGAGGCTGAAAAAAGGAGAGTCACTACAATTCTGATCTACATAGTGAGATCCTGTAGACTCTGTAGCCCCTGTTCTAACTATAGAAAAAAAAAAAAAAAGAATCAGAGCAGTGGAAGAGAATAGAAAGTCTCAGGTACATGATGGAGCTACATGATAAGAATGGCTGCAATGCAAAGAAATGGAATGTGTATCAATAGACTGAAGAGGACTTTTTGTTTTTTGGCAGAACTGGGGATTGAACTCCTGCTCTTGTGCTTGCCAGGCAAGCATTTATTCTACTGAGCTATCTCCCTGGCCCCTCAAGAGGACTTTAAACTTCTGGTTTGTGATCTCAAATAACACAAAGTTTGATAGATACTCTGAACTGTACAATTGAACAGTAATGCAAGTTCTAAATCAACTGGAAATTCAAATATAAAAGATGGAAAAAATAAACTAGACTACTATTTTAGGAAATGTGGATGGAGACCAGGAGTGGTGATGCATGACTGTAATCCCAGTGCTGGGGAGGCTGAAAACAGGGGGATCACTAGAAGAAGCTGTATAGAGAGACCCTGTACCAAGAGAAAGAAAGAAGAAATGTGGTGGTATGGGTTGTATCATGGTATGGAAATGGCTTGTGTCCCTCAGGGTTCATTGTACTGATATTGAATCCACACTATGGGGAATTAAGAAGGTGGCATGTTACTGCTATTATGATCATTGGAGGTGGTGCCTTTGAGAGGTTATTAGGAACAGGTAAGGTCATTAGGGTAGAATTGCATATTGAGTTCTAGTGCCTTTATTGGAAGAGGGGGGCAAAACACATACACACACACACACACACACAAACACACACACAAACACAAACTCCATGTTTCCTGCCACGTTATTTCATGTGCCATATGCGAACTCTTCCAGCAAGAAGGCGCTCACCAGATGAACTCCTTCACCCTGAATCACAATTATGAGTCCAGATAGACCTCTTTTCTTTGTAACTTACCCACTCTGTGATATTAGCAGCAGAAAACAGACTGATGAAATGGGTAAATACATAAAGAACATAAACAGATGACTCGGAGAAAAATAATATAAATCTTCTTTAAAAATTTATAGACTATATCCAATCTTAGTCATACTTATGTAAATAGAAAGTGCAATAAAATACTATTTTTCACCTCTCAAATCAACAAAAATCTAAATAGATTAGATTTAGATGTGTTTAGATGCGTTGTTGCACATCCTGTTAGTGTGGTTGTTGTAAGCTTGTTCCAGTTATGCAGTCCTGAGGCTGCTTGTATCCCCCACTATACCAATCTCAGAAGGTTATTCCATGGTGCTTTGAATCCCAGGAGTGTCATAATTCAAACTTTCCTTTTCATAACTCTGTTAACATATTTTTCTTCATCTTTAGCATTGGGGTTTGCTCTGTACTCTCTCTTTTTGCCAGCGTGTCTCTATCTTTTTGATGCTGTTCAGTCACTTAGAAAGATGTGCAGTGGCATTCACAGGCAATGATTGGCATCAGATTTTCCTCATTATTCTGCCAAAGCGTCAGCATTGAAATCGATGGGAAACCAAGTGCAATCACATGGAATTGATTGTCATTTGGGTCCTATTGATTATCCTGCCAAATCTATGACAAGAAGAATAGCTATGCTGGTTGGCAAAAAAGGCAATGACTGTACATGCTTCAGCTTCTGTTTGAGGTTGGCGGAAATGGCATCTGCCCATCCACACAGGTCAGAAAATGTGAAGGAGATGCCCTTGAAGAAATGCATGCCAACAGAGGGCACACACTCGTGCTTTCATACTACTGAAGACCTCTTAAGCTTATCTTAAACTCATTCATTCACTAGTACTTCCTTTACAAACAAAAAGTTTTTGAGAACTGAGGACTTCTGGGTCTATGGTATACTGGTTGCTACAGAAGACTTCGCTACAAACATGGAATACTCAATAAAATACATCAACAATAACTTTTTGATACTGGATTGTATCCAGGACCTTCACTGTGGGATGCATGCATATTCCTCTTTTGTCTTAAATTGTTTGAGACAGGCACTCACAGTTATTAAATTGCCCAAGCTGGACTTAAATTTTGATCCTCCTGCCTTCACATTCTAGAGTGCTGGGATTATAAGTGTATGTCACCATGCCTGGCTAACAGTAACTTTTCCTGCAATGGTGGCAGTTCAATGCTATGCAACTGGTCTATCAGTGAGCTATGCTTCCAGGCCTAATAATAACTGAAATGTATAATTTATCTTAAAATAAAGGAAATATAAGTTCTACACATAGAAAATCAAGAAGGAAGAAAAATCAAGCCCCATGGTTTTGAGATGGAGGTAAGGTAGAACATCAAAATCAGACGTGAGCTCCGACTCTCGGCATCCTGTTCAGTGAGTGTGTGGTGAGTCTGAGGGAGAGCCTTTGGCTTCTTCCTGGAGCCCCTGCCCCCAAGTCCGCTCAGTGAGTGACAGGCCTGAGACATACAGGGCCAACTCGCCCAACAACTCCCCGGAACCCCTGACCCCAAACCCACTGAGCGAGCGGGAATTTCTCTGACTCTCAGCATCCCGGTTCGGTGATAGTGTGGTGAGGCTGAGGCAGAACCTTTGGCTTCTTCCCATGCACGCCCTGCACCATCCAGAGCCTCAGGCTCCAAGATATCTGAGCCAGAGACCTGCATGAGACACCCAGACAGGCCTGCCTGGCAAATCCCCACAGCCTCTGCCTCCAAGTCCTCCACAGGAGCAAGAACCTCTTTGACAAATGGTGCTGGAAAACTTAGCTTTCTACATACCGAAAACTAAAACTTGACTCAGCTCTATCACCATGCACTAAGTAAAAGTCAAAGTGGATTAAAGATCTAAACATTAAAACAGAAACACTCAATCTCCTGGAAGAGAAAGTAGGAGGAACTCTTGAAGACATAGGGGTAGGTAAAGAGTTCATGAACAAACATGTATTCACACGGGAAGCTCTTGAAAGAATCAAGAGCTGGGATCAACTCTTCGTGAGGAGTTTCTGCACATCAAAAGAAATTGTCAAAAAAGTGAAAAGACAACCCACAAATTTCGAAAAAATCCTAACTAATAAGCAATCAGACAAAGGTCTGCTCTCTAGAATATATAAAGAACTAAGATATATTAGGGCCCTCAGATTTAAAGACCCAATCCAGAAATGGGCATCTGAGATGAATACACACTTCTCAGAGGACGAAATTAAAGAAGTGAATAAATATATGAAAAAATGCTCCAGATAACAAGGTAAAAGTATTAATTATTGAGACTGTGCTATAATTTGGCTTTAAAATAATAAGTATACAGCTACATTCTCTTAATTCATTGATTAGAGACATCTTCTATGATAGTGTCTGTAAGTAAAATATCATGTATGCACTTTGTATGATAACAAACCATTGCGAAAACAATTTGCAATGTATTAATTGTTGAATCTGTCCTGTTAATTTGATTTGAAACTGTCTCATTGCTATTTGTTCTTCAATAAAAAAGTAAATAAATAAAATCAGACATGAGCTTTCATGCCAGTTTTTGGGAATTAATGACTATAAAAAGACAAAAAACATGCTGTTGGGTCTATGAAGGATACTGAGTTGGAAGTTATGAATTTAGGAGTCCATAAGTCCATCCCTTTATGGAAATTAGGCTAAAAGTCTACGGATTGATCCAAGGATATAACAATGGAAATTTTCTTTGCCCACCACTATACATGGATTTTTAAAAAGTTTTCTGTAAGAAAATGAAGTTCATAAATTTGTGTCATGGGTAGATGTGAAATACGAATTTTCGTTACACATATGTGAAAAATGTTTTAGATCCACAAAACTTCTAAGGTCAGTGGCTGAAGGAAATGGGCAACTGTCCCATAGGAACCCTTTCTACATGCCAAGGTACATGGGATATCAGAAACATGGTGGTTGGGCCTGTGAGATAGCTCAGCAGATTAAGCACCTGCTTAGGCAAGCCCAGAAACCAGAATTTGATCCCCAGCACCAAATACCATGCCAGACTTGCCCCCGGGCATGCGGATCCTGTCACAGAGTCTGGAAATGGTGGTGCACACCTGTAATCCCAGAACTGGGGAGGCTGAAAACAGGCCAGTCACCAAGAGTGTAAGCTGCGTAGTGAGACCCTGTATCAAATACATAAAAAAAGAAAAAATAAATAAAAAGAAACATGGGGGTTTAGAAAGTAGGATGCAGTATTTTTATACAATGGAGTGCTACTCAGTATAAAGAAAGATAAACTTGAGGCCTTTATAAAGGTAAATGGATGCAACTAGAAACCATATTCATAAGTGAAATAAATCAGCCTCATATGTGTAAACATATTGTCTATTATCTCCATAGTATAAACAACGGAAAGAGTAAGTAAAAATCCAAAAGGTGTGATAGATATAGTGAAGGGGAAAGAAACTGCTCAAAAGAAAGAGCAACTGGGGTGGGAGAGAAAGAAAGAAAAGAAAGAAGGGGAAAATAGTTATGCACATATACACAAGATAGCTAAGATAGCTATAGTACTAATTTCTATTAGCTTATCGAAAGGGACAGCCAGTGCCTATATTGTTTTATCACTTTTGCATGCCTGTACCTGGCAATCTGAGCAACTACTTTGAAGATAACAATATGCAGTATAATAACCATTGTTAATTTCCTATCTTCCTGTTTTGAAATTCTTTTCTTCTTTCTGTTTTGAAGTTCTGCATCATTTTTATTGTTTTTTCTCTCACTTTAAAATAAAAAAAGAAAGTAGGGCAAAAATTTCTAATATTCTACTGACCAGTGGAATCTGTGTCTCCTCCACTTAAATTGAGACAGGCTCATGACTGCTTTGATTTCTAAGGCTAGGTTTTAAAGGTCCAACATCTACCACATCATTGGAAAATTCATGCAGGAGCCCTAAACATTAATGTAAATATGGATCACTGTCTAGAGATGGTTCTGTTGGAGAGTCCCAGTGGAGAAGGCCCCACTTCAGTTGTTAGCTTAGCAACTATTAGCTCTGAAATTGAACCATCTCAGTGGACGTCTAACCTAGTAAGTCATTCAACTGCAGGCTTAGCAACACTTTCCATGAAAGAATCCAAGCAAGAACTCGCTAGTCAAGTCTTTTATGAATTTCTGACCCACAAAATCATAATCAACATAAAACAGCCATTTGGAACCATCTCTATTTTAGTGGAATTTACCTGTAGTAATAGACAAGTAAAACATAGAGGCTTACATGAATTATGAGAAAACATGATTGTCCCTGAAGGAGACAATATGTAAGACGATCCTGAGAACTGGAGACAATCTAAGAAACATTATAGATAGGGGTGTGTTAAAATGATTACATAAACTGGACAAAACACTATAGTGAGATTGTGGGGCTCATACACAGTGATAAAAATATAGAATGTTCTAGGTCCTATGGGGAACAACTGGGTCATACAAGGTCAAATTACATTTGCAGATCTCCCTTGATTGAGCAATCACACTTCAGGATTCTATCCTTGAGACATAGCTGAGCACATATAACACATATATAAGTTGCTCAGACCAGTAAGAAGAAAAGTTTGGGGAGAAAAGTGTCTATCAATAGGACACTGGATAAACTAACACAATATAATGCTATGAGGTAATGAATTTATGGCACAATAAGACAGAATATCATATATATGTCATGTTATTTTAATGCAAGAAAGAGAGAAAATCTGTAAGTGTATACAGGGGAAAATTGTTAGATGGAGATTCTTATTTGGGGATGGGAGGAACATGTTGAGTTTTAGGTTATTTAAATATAAGAGTTTAAACTGAAATAGTTGAAGTGTTCAAAGAATGAATCATAAATGTAATGAAAGACAAATAGTGCTACAAAAAAGGCAAATTGTTTGAAAAAAGAAAATGGAAAATGGAGTCATTAAAATTAAAAACTCAAAGGCTACGTCACATACACTTGAGAAAAAACCTGAGGAAATTTCTCATAAATCATCAAAGATAAATGAAGAAAATGGAAAATATGACAAAAAAAATTAAGAAACATGAAAGTGAGAAGGTCCAACATACAACCAACAAAAGTTCCAGTGGATATTAGAGAATGAGATAGAAACATTTAAGATAATAATTGATGAGAAATGTCCATAGTCTAAGAAAAACATTAATCATTAGTTCCAGAAATAACAAATAAGCATGGGTTCTATGTTGGAGCTGTATCTCAGTGAGCTAATGTCTGCCTAGCATACACAAAACCTTTGGTTCAATTCCTAGCATGTCAAAAAATAATAATAAATTCTAATATAGAATTACCAAAATGAAGGGCTGGCAATATAGCTCAGCGGACTAAATGCTTGCTTAGATAAGTGAAGGGGACAGGGTTTGGTCCCTGGCTCTGCATACCATGCCAGGCCTGCCCTTGGGCGTGCTGAGCCAGTGATGGAGTCCAGGCATGGTGGTGTGTGCCTGTAATCCCAGCACTAGAGAGGCAGAAATCAGGAGGATCACTATGAGTCCATGCTGTGTAGTGAGACCCTGCACACACACACATAAAAAAAATAAAAACATAAAAAAAAAAGAAATACCAAAGTGAAACCACAAAACTTAACCATGAAAAAGATCAAGAAATAAAAATTAGGGGCTGGTGAGATAGCTCAGTGGACTATATCACCTGCTTAGGTAAGCTTAGGCGAGCCTAGGGACCATGGTTCAATCCCTGGCACCACATGCCATGCCAGTCCCACCCTTAGGGTGAGCTGAGAAGACCAGAGTCTGGGCATGGTGGTGCACACCTGGAATCCCAGCACTGGGGAGGCTGAAAAAAGGAGGATCACTATGAGTATGAGCTGCATAGTAAGACCCTGCACCAACCAAATATGTTAAAAATAATAAATTAATCAAAAGAAAATCTTTGATATAAAAAAATTAGACAGAATAGGTACAGCAGCAGCAACAACACTTGAATACAATTCGATACTATCTTGAATTGTCAACCTTAATCCTATTCTCAGCTAGATTTGTGTTCAAGATTGCAGCACAACAAAGACTTTTAAGAAAAACAATAACTTTGATTACTTACAGAGCTTTGTTTAAAAAGTAATCTAAAAGATATATTTTCATGAGATGTAGAAATGTACCTGGGCATATTAGCACATACCTGTAATCTCAGTACCTCAAGAGGCTGAAGCAGGATTGTGAATTCACGCCCATTCTGGGCAATTAAGGAATTTAGCAAGATCTTGTTGCAGGAAAAAAAAAGAGCTAGAAATTTTATCACTGGGTTCAATCTCTAGTACTAAAATAAATAATTAATTAATTAAAAAAGAAAACCTAATTCAGAAGGAAGAGGTGGGACACAAGAGGTAAGCTGAGCTAAGCCTTTGTTTAACACTTGAATAAAATCTGAGTAAACAGTCACTATAAAAACAATAACAGCTGGGCATGGTGTGCACACCTGTAACCCCAGTACTCAGGAAGCTGAGGCAAGAAGATTACGGTGAGTTTGAGGCCAGCCTGAACTGCACAGGGAGACACTATCTCAAATAACAACAATAACAAATATGATGAATAATAGGAAGTTAAAAGTAAGGATTGACTAAATACTAGATAATAGCAACATGAGGATGGAAGGATTCCATTTGGAGTTTGTGGTCCAGGGTCTAACCTTTAAGAGAAGGATAGAGATATTCATTTGTATATCATGCATATTAAGCATTTAGGATTATTATAGAATAAAAAGTGAACAACTTCTAAACCAGAAGGTAAAGAAAGCAATAAATAAAGATCAGTTACTGAGAATACTAAACCAAGAAAAGCCATTAATACAAAGAAAATGCAAAATTAAGGTGCTACAGGTAAATAAATATATTACTAATCAGAATTGTATATATGATTAAACCTGAAATTATAAAGCCATTTTGACTTCAGAAATTTTTAAAATTTAGAAAAAAGAAATCAGATATAGCAGTACTTGTGTCAAATGAAATGTTTCAAGGCTGAAAAACATTCGTTGAGATTAAATAAGCCAAGACATAGTAATAAAAAATAAAGATATAACAGAGATGTATAACAAGCATAAACAGGCATACATCTAACAACAGATATTCAAAATATACAAAGCAAAAATTGCTGTATAGAAAAATGAAAATGTACAATTAAGATATGTTTACACATCTCTTTTATAAACATGTAGCCAAAGGGGAAAATTTAATAAGGATATCAGTGAGTTTTTATTTGCAGTTTATGCACATATAATCATGCTAACAACATTTTTGTCAGTGATGGAAGGAATATATGATGATGTTCCCATGACATTATCTCTCCTAGTGACATCACAGTCATCTTAGGTAGTATAAGTACATCCCATGATGTTTGGACAATGATGCAATAGGCTAACAAAAAATCTCTGAATGCCCCACCATTATCAAACCATATATAACTGTAACTGAATTCAACAACCTGTGAGTGGCTATTTTTCTCAAGAATACCTAAGAATATGTACCAAGGATGACTAGGTACTTGACTGTAAAGATGTCTCCAAATTGTCAAATAATATCTCCCTATGAGGCCAAATTGCTACATAGAAATAATTGTACCTCCTTACACTTACCATTAGACTACCTCAGGGTTTGGGTGAATGTGTGTCCATGTCCCACACACAGATCTTGGGGGCCAGATGGAGCGGGAATTTTCTAAAAAGAAAGTATATTTGACCTGAATATCAGAAAAGGTTATTTTACCTCTTCACTGGAGTGTTGTCACTTCTCATTTCATCATGCTTGTATTGCTATTTTCATTGTGTCATTGAGCTGTCAAAGGGGTAGCTAATTGGCAACAGTATTTATTCTACATGTCTATGAATGAAACATTTCAGTTTGACATCTGTGTGAGGTGTTGGTGGCAAGGGTGGAATTTAAGGTAGTAGATGAAATAAAGGTTCTTAGAAACAACATTTTATTATTTCTTGTCAACATATTTAAACATTCTTATTAGGAACACATTCTTACAAGAATATAGCTCAAATAGGAAGTCATTGTTTTAGTAAATGTTCCTGTGATCGTATTTTTGTGAACTTGACAGTGTAAGAGGCCTGGGGAGATAGCTCAGTGGAATAAGCACTTGCTTTGCCTGACAGTGTAAGAGAACTGGTACTGCTGAATGACAGCAAACAAATAGTAAACTGAGTCTGACCTTTTTATCAAAAGCTGAGGCCCCTCACTGATTTGGGAGAAAGATGTTTTTGACTTTGTTACCTTTTAGATGAAGCTCATTGCAAAATTCTATGATTCTTAAATGTATTATTACTCACTTGCTCATATGACCACTTTAAGAATTAGGTCTGTGTGTGTGTGTATGTGTGTGTGTGTGTGTGTGTGTTTCTACAGTTGTAGCATGTACATTTTTAGACAATATTCTAACTGTAAATCACTGAAGACTGGGGAGAAAGATCTCATCTATATGATCGTAAGCTGAAAATTTAGTCTCCAATCTTTCCCTTAACTACAGAGCTTCTGAAGGCATGAACCCAATTTTAGACTTCAGTGCAGGGTTTAGAGTGGCAATTGATTCACAGTGTTGGGACTTACAAACCTATTATAGAGTGAGTTGAGAGAATATCATGAATAATTAATACTTACAATTGTACATGAAATACACCTGTAGAATGCCAAGCCAGGCGTGGTGGCACATGCCTGTGTTCCCAGTACTCTGAGGACTAAAGCAGGAATAGTACAAGCTTGAGGCCAGCCTAGGCAACACACTCAGATCTCACCTTAAAAGTGAACTGAAAAGTTTGAATGAAACAGGTAGCAAATCTGGTATTTTTTTTTAATTCCAAAGGTATCTATTAAATCAGATAGATAGATAGATAGATGATAGATAGATACATAGATAGATTGGTAGATATGTAGACAAATAAATAGATGTAGAAAATAATATTGTAGGATATAGTGAGTGATATTTTGTTACTATAACAAATATAGAGTGCAAAATCTGTAAATAGTCTTTATCAAAAAGGACATGTTCAGTCACCTTCAGCACTGAGTATAATTTATTATTTCATTCATAATCTTGGCAAATTGTTGATCTTTGCACAGTATGAAAAAAATAGAAGAAAAAGGACAATGTTTGATTGCCCACTGTGTGCTGCCACTGGCATAATGCATAGCAGAGGTTGTCTCCTTGCCATATCTTTAGGAGAGTCTAGTGTGCTAGGTATAAGTGTACCCATCTGCTAGACATAAGACAGATTCTAAAACATTCACTAATTTCCAGGGTCAACTGGCTGGTGAGTGACAGGTTAACATTCAGATGTTATGTGTTCCTTAATAATAATCCTTTTCCCAGATTATTTCAATGTATGCTCTACCAGCTGTATTGTTTTTTTTAATTTTAATTTTTATTAGTACACGTTTGCATTTCATAGTGATTATATTCATCATAGATTGAGCTAATTGCTTAATTCACATGCTGGTACATTTTTCAATCAACACCAGAATCCTTATGTACCTTGCAAAAACAAGTCGTTAGAGTTGCATAATTTAAGTCTCAGAAACAGCAGCTCCATTCTCCCACAGGACTGTGATACCAGTCCTATCACATTTCATGTAACAAACCAAGACAAGAAAAACAAATCTTATGCTTCAGCTTACAGTAATTGAGCTCTACAACTTCATTTACTCATTCATTTGTTCTCTTCTTTAACAAGCACTGATTGAATGTCTTTTGTGTGCCCGGTATCACATTAGATATTAGAGAAGATGAAAAGCATTCGAAGATATGATTTCTATCAGAAAAATTCATAATCCAGCTGAAGAAAAGTGCTATAAATACAGATACCCACGGAAAAAGTAAAATAATTCTAAAATAATATGTGGCCAGATATGAAGTGGGGTGTGATAAGCTTTGGAATTCAAAGAAAGGAAAGAACAGGATAAAATGCATTGGTGAAGTAAAGCATAACTGAAGAGTAGAATTACAAAAATTTGATGAAGAACATGGTTTAGCTCAGCTAAGAGGTCAATGTGGCTTTAGAACACAACAGAAACAAAACAGAGCATGGGACTGAGTCCTCTCTAACCTCCTAGACTGAATCGGGTTTCTGTCTTTCAGCCCTGATCTAAGCAACTGTCATAGTTTTTCTGAGAACTTTTGAGACTGCCTTCCTAGCGCTCAGTCAGCAAGCAGGGCTTCTGTCACCTCCCTTTAATATCACTGGGACATGGGAAGTTTCTGATATAGCTGGTGAATAGATGAGTAAATCACAGGTGACCTTTGGTTAAAGGAGCACTTTGTTGGGACAACACAGGCTGTGATTCTAAATAATTTTGATATGTGTCCTGCCTGTATAGCTGTATTGTGCCAAAAGAAATAATCTTGTTTATATTGAGTGAAAATTACATATTGTTGTCTTACTTGTTTCACAATAAAGATGATTTCTTTAAAAAGCAGTAATGTGTCATTTGCTGAGCTTTGGTTGGGCAACTCTTGTATGCTTTAGTTGTGCATAATTAAAATATTATATTACTGTTCAGTGCTTAAGTGAGACCACATGTGCCCTGCCAACTAGAATTACACTGAACCTCTTCGTGTTTTCTATTTCAGCCTCTTAGATGGCATGTATCTGGGTATGGACTATTATAGAAAGCAGTCTAAAAATATGATGTATCTATCCATTGCTTAAATGTTGTATCCCATAAATCTATACAGTAATGATTGGTCAATAAAAACAATGTTAATTAAAAAAACAAAAAATATAGTGTTGTACACAGTTCACGGTTAATGATCCTGTAATCCATACATCAAATCTACAACTTCTTAAATACCTTCTGGTTAGAGCAAGATCATGATGGCAAATATCTCCAGATCCTTTTCTAACCAAGGAGGCAACAGAAGAGCCAAGGATAACATCTTCAACAAAACTAGTGGCCAAACACACCCAGAAATCCCAAAATGTGGGTGCTAGGTTAAACCTTGACAGCAGCGGGACTTTATAGGGTTAGCAGCTGTAAGTTTTATGGAGGGAAAGTGAGAGGGGCATTCTGGTCATCTCAAGAGACCTAGGACATGGAAATTGGCAACAGACACAAACTTCAGAAGAAGGGTACTACACTTAAGTGGAATGCTCAATGAGCAGACATGTGTGACATCTTTAGGGTTTTCACTTGCAGGGCCATTCTCATTAGGAGGCTGCAGGGAGGTCACAGGGCACTAAGATGTATTAAGTATATAAGAACCACAGAGATACCTCATAACATCTTCTGTGCAAAACTGAGACACACAGTGCTCAAAGATACCTTTTGAGGAATGGAATCCAAGTTGAAAAAAGCCAAAATAACTGACAGCATAAAGAGGGAAAGTTCATATATTGTTCAGGAGAGGTCTAGAGGAGGCTGATACAATAATTGTATAGTCAGTTACATGGAGAGGCCAGGGTTTTTCATAATCCTCAGTGGGGCCAGTTACATAATTTAGAGAGCACAATAGAAAGTGAAAGTCTCTGGATACCCCTTGCTAAAAAATATATTAAAAGTTTCATGACTACAACAGCAAAAGAGCAAGAAACAGAGAGGGAAGAATCTCGTGTGATTTTCCAGCCCATGGGGACAGCTCTACTTCTCAGTCAAAATGATGAAACACTTCTCACGGAGGAACCTAAGAAGGCAGCTGTTTTCATCTGTTTTGACTGATATGCATGTCCTATGGATCGAATGGCACGTAAACCACAGGAATATATTGCTCATGGAGACTGGGAAGTCTGAAACAGGGGTGCCGGAATGGTTGGGTTCTAGGGAGGGTCCTCTTTTCAGTTGTAGACTGCTGACTCCATTTATGCTATCCTAACATGGTACAAAAAGGGATAAATGGTTCCCTGAGGACTCCTTTTAAAGCTACTCATCCTATTAATGAAGGCTCTACCCACATGTCCTAATCACCTTCCAAAGGCCCTGCCCACAAATATTATCACAATGGTGGTTGTTTTAGTTACTTTTCTCATTGCTGAGACAAAATGCCCAATGCTCAAAATTAAGGGAGAAAAGTTTTCTTTAGTTTAAGATCTTAGCGGTTTCAGCCCATAATTGGCTGGCTCCAATGCTGGGGTCACATAGCAAAAGGGCAACAGTTCATGGTGGTAGAAGACAGCAAAAGCAATAAGGGAAGGAGAGAGAAAGATGAGTCTCTTTCTGTCCCTTATATTGTATGCAGGCTCCTCACCCGAAGGTGGTGCAGCATTCGCACCTTTAATGCCAGCATTGGACTGCAAATTATTCACAAACTGCAGATTCATCCACCTCTGAAAAATCTGCTCTCTATGACCACATGAGGCTTTGGGGGACCATTCAGACACAAACCATAATGGGGGTTAGGATTTCTACATTTGAATTTTGGGGACACATAAACATCCTGTCTATAACAGCAGCTCTAGCTTGCCCATCAGTGAGTATTTAGGATGTTTGTTCTAAAAGTACAGGAAAACACATCTCGTTTCAATGTGCACAATAGAAGAAGTTTGTGGTCAGACTTCTTGCAAAGATATTGTAATAAAAAAGATAATCCATCAAATACATTACCAACAGATAACAAAAGCACAGGAGAAAATTACAACGAAAACTAAATGAAATCTACTGCATAACAATACAAACTGAAGTTGAAAGAAAACATGAGAACTGCACAGCATAAATCAGAAATAGCAAAGCTCTGAAATCTTATGACTAACCAACTAGAAGACTTAGAAGAGCTTTCAGATCGTAAGAGGAAATTAGCAAAGAAAGAAAAATAATTTCCGAAACAAAGACTCAAAGTAGCACAAGAGAGAGCAGACCAGATTTCAAAGTACAGTAAGGCAAACAAAGGCCAGGAAAATACAATGAGACAAACAGAAATAAAGTCCTTTTGTGAAAAAGCAAATTTCATAATCTTGCACCACTTGTATCTTGCTTACCAACAAACACTACAATGATTATTTTTCTACTATATTTGTGGAAGTTTGATTAATCTTACACAAAGAAATCAGAGTTAATTAATTTTTTAAAAATCCGGTTTCAAATAGATAGCCCTGAACCAATTTTGCATCCATATTTTTCCCAATTCATTTGATGATTTGAAAACATTAACAAAAACATTTTTAATCTGCTTTTCAAAGAGAACATCTGTGCATTATTGTCTGTGACAGTGGCTTTGTTATAGCAAATGAAACATCTGGAAAGACTTGATTACTTGTTGACAGAAACTCATAGGTGAAGGATAATGTATTCTCATTGGGCTCAAATGAATAGCTCTAGCCAATGGGGTCAACTTAAGCTAATATGCCAGCGTACTGCAGTACTGGAGTCCTTTTTCTATCCTCGGCCATATTTTGGTACATTTACATTGCGGCCAATTTTGGTTCCTGCCTAATACAAGAATGAACATTTTTTGGTTTGTGGCTTCTACTCAGAATAGTAAGTGCAGTCCTTTCAGTACTACTTTTGGATGAACTCTTTGCTAGGGAAAAAAAAAATGAAGTCTCAAGAATCCATATTTTTGAAACCCAGGTTGATAATATTTTTCGGTCTTTCTTCTTAATGCTGACTTTCAGTTTACTTGATTATTAGAGTTATAGTAATCCTTCCTTAGCTTCAGATTTCCTTTTTAAGGTGTCAGTTACCAAGACTCAAAAATATTAAATGAAAAATTCCTCATTGAGAGGCCACATTCACATGACTTTTATTATAGTATATAATTATTTTTCTTCTATTTTATAATTACTGTTGTTAACTTCACTGTTCTACCTTATAAATTAAACTTATCTATATATCTATCTCTATATCTATGAGAAATCATAGTACACATAAAGTTTAGTACTATCTGCAGTTCTGAATATCCACTGGGCATCTTGGAACATATCCCACTTGGATAGATATGTTATCATTGGATAATATTCTCATTTGCCAAAATGAACAGATTTGGGGCCATAAGGACAAAAAGATGACCAAATGGCCTCTAAGACTCCAAAGGTAAATTATTGATTTTTCTAACTTTATTACAATTTAATTAGGTACATGGTGTGGTGCATGTGAAGGTACTCAACAGAGTGCTAGGCATGTGTTGAGAATAACACAATAAGTTAAATCTAAGGTCATTCCCTCTTCCTTTTCTGATGGCAAAGAACAGTTCCAGAGACTCAAAACCCCAGCTTCTCACTTTTCAGCCTCCCCTGCCATCAAGGCCCAAACATGTGACTCAACTCTGGCCAATGAGAATGGAAGAGGAAGTATTCTAGGAATTCCTCTTCCCTGATAAGAAATCTCTCATGCAGCAAGACATCTATCTTCTTCAGTTGCATATTGTTATATTTATATTCAGTGTCTAGAATGATGTCAGCCATTTTTATGATCATAAAGGACTAAGCCTAGGTCCCTAGCAAATACCCAGAGGAAGGAAGAGCAAGAAGCTGGAGGGACCTTGGGTCCTTGGTGCCAGCGTGGAGCTACTGTAATTGACTGACACCACCCACTTCTGGACAAATTCAAGGAGAACTAAGCTTGACGTTGAAGCTCCTTTCAGAGGATGGTTGCACATGCGTCCAAAGGTGTTTAAAGGAATACACCAAAGGACTGTCCTCATTTTCAAATATTTCAATAGAACCTAAGCTCAATATTCCCTTATTGTGTCCTACCAAATTGTGTGTGTTCCTGACAAGGAACTGGGGGAATATGGTCCATACCAGACCCTGAGTCCATTTCCACATTCTGCACTGCTTATTCTCGGATCTCCACACAGTAAAGTTGGTCCCTATTTTTCAGCTCATTAAATCTTATGATGAGTACCAACCTAATTGATTTGTGGTCCCCAAATTAAAGACACTAGAAAACATTTTAAATGCTACTTTTCCATATAAGCACTGCCTAAGCTGCACTGTCATTTAGGAATACGCCAATAGACAAAAGGACAAAGTGATATGTAATTCACTGGCAGAGCCCTGAGTAGTACATTACTCCCCATCATCACCGTGGTCACTTGTCCCCTGGCTTTGGCACTTGTCCCCTGCACTCGTCCCAAGCCCTGTTCACAACCGCTTTTGATGGTGACATTGCCCAAACCAGAAAAGAGCATATCAGCCCAGAGCATCACAGAATCCAAGCTAGATTCAAAAGAGATGAACAATTACAGGATATCAAATTAATATTTAATGAAGATGTAAATGATGAGAGTCAATACTGAATTGCTTAGCGAAATCTGCTTCAGCAAGAGAAAGCAGCAGTGGTCTGTAGAAGGAGGGGGAACTGTCTTTCTTATTAGCTATTGTTCTTTAACTTCTCCCCAGCTCCAGTGAGGCCTGGGCTTCAGATTCCCCAAGCAACTGACAGTTGCTGTGAGAGTGAAATCCATCTTGTAATCCTCCTAGCCATCTTATTCCTAATTTCCCTCTCTGTATGCTCTTATTCTCTTCGCAGACTGTGCTCAGAAACAAACTCCGCATAGGGTTTCTGACACAAGACTCGCCTATTGCCAACATTCTGTCTGTCCCTTTGTCAGCAGGGTGTCTGCAGTGATGAGAAAAGCGTGATGCCTGCAAGGCAATTCATCACCTCTGTAAGTAGGGGAGAGCTGCTGAGCCCACTAGTGTCGGGAGAAGCTGCTAGTGTCTCAGTGAGAGGAAGGGAGTGGCTCTAAAAGTGCTGGTCCGTGAAATAACATGAGGAGAAGGGAAAATATGCCAGAAGCAGTGGGATACCGGGTCAAAGTAGGTGCTCCTGCAGGTAACTCAGCCCCCAAGGGGCCACAAGGTCCCGGGCGCTGCCTGTGCTCTGGAGCCCCCACCTGGAAGAGGCAATACCAATGTTGTGGACTGGAGGCAAAAAAAAAAAGTTTCCTGGGAAGCGTTCCTTTCACCAGTAGCACTTCCTCCCAGCTGCTAGGGATGGAAAGATACAGCAGAGTTGACCCGAAGGCTTCTTTTCTGTTTTCCCAGGTCAGTCTAAGAAAGAGGGGATTTCCCTGTTCACCAGGTAGACAAGGAGGCTTGCCTTTCCTGGTGTCATGGTCTAGAGACTACAGAACTCTGTCAACCCAGTTCATCACACTAGGGGCTTCAGCCCATCCCTGCATTAGCCAGGCCATGACAGGAGCAGCTTGGAGGCCTCAGACAAGCTATGCAAACCCCAGAGGAGTTGGGCTACACCCTCTGCAGGCACAAACAGTAGCTTCCCTTCCTTATGCAAGCCTTTGACTATGGCTCCTATTCTGTCTGCCTCCAGGATACTCCACAAAGGAAGTCCCAAGGGCAGCAGCTGCCATTCGAAAATGCAAGCTTTGCTTCATGCCTGCCCCACTCCAGCGTGCTCACCACCAAGGGCCCTGGTGAGAAGGGCTGCTCAGTCACTCTGTCATCACTTTTCAAAACTGCTGCTGTGCTATCTACAGGCTCAGCGGGTGGCTTTCTGTCTTAGCCAATTTTACTTGTGAAGACTGATTCTGGGACCTACAGGACTCTGGGTCCCACACTAATTTTTTTTCTGTCTTCTAAACAGACTTGTAAAGGCTTGAGTGAAACTATACGTTATGGAAGATTTTGAAATGTTTTCCCCTTCAATGTCAGAAATGGAAATGGCTGGAGGTATCTCAAACAGAGGCCGTTTAATGCCAGAAGCTGCTCACATGGATCAGGGAACAATGAGAAGCCAAGCTGGGGTGAGGGGTGGTCACCAAGGCAATATAAAATCTAGCCATGCAAGGGGCTATTGCTACATTTAACAATAGGGGGAACAGGAGGGGTTGGTATTATACAAGGGGCCAAAAGCCAGGTCCATATGGTAGGAATCTGTGAAATGGCAAAGGCAGCCAGGTGGGTGCTGGGATGGTGGAAAGAGGGGCTCCTAGATAGGAATGATATTTTTCCGATGCTGTGTGAAACAAATTATCCCAAATCTTAGCTGCTATTACCTGAGCATTTCTGTAGCAGGAATCTAGGAATCATTTAGCTGGTGGTTCTGGCTGGGGAATGTGTCAGGCATGTTCTCAGAAATGTGTCAGCTGTGACTGCACTTCTGTCAGGGTTCAACAAGGGAAGGATAGGCTCCCAGGCTCACTCCTGTGGAGGCTGGCAGGCCCCTCTTTGCTGCCTGTTGGTTGAAGTCACAAATTCTGTGGCATGTGGCCCTCTGTATAGGGCCACTCAGTCTGCACAATTTCATAATGTGCAGTGAGAGTTCTAAGAGACAAAGAGTGTAATACAGGGAAAATAGAGTAGATGGGACTATCTTTGTGACAGAATCTTGGAAGTGACATCCTAACACCTTAGCCACATTCTGTCTCTTAGAAGGAAGCCACTAAGGCCAACCCACACTCAAGGAGAGGGAATGAATTTCAGGAAGTGGGAATCATGAGGAAATCTCCTAGAGGCTGCTTACCACAAGGCTGGAGACACAGGTTGAGGTGGCTCTGGGTTTGGGGGGCCTGAAGTTCACACAATCTGTAGAATGCTTTTTTATTTTTTTTTTAAAAAAAGAAGGCAAAATCACAAATCTAAAACTACAAATAGAAAAGTATACACATGTTTGTTAAATGAGGAATATATAAACAAAATAGGGAATGC
Source organism: Ctenomys sociabilis (assembly GCA_004027165.1). Taxonomy (NCBI): domain Eukaryota; kingdom Metazoa; phylum Chordata; class Mammalia; order Rodentia; family Ctenomyidae; genus Ctenomys; species Ctenomys sociabilis. The sequence goes on from PVKA01010691.1 coordinate 38,406, forward strand.
AACACTATTTGGCAACAAGAAAGAATCAAGTGTTGGTATGCGGATGAACCTTAAAAATATTCTGTTCAGTGAAGGAAACCAGCCACAAAAGACCACATACCATGACTCTGTTTGTGTGAAATGCCCAGAATAGGCAAATCTACAGAGACAGAAAGTAGATTAGTGGTTACCAAGGCCTGGAGTTGGGAGCCAGGATCGACTGAAAACAGACACAAGGGAAATTTCGGCAGTGATGGAAATGTTCGAAAACTGGATTTGGTGATGGTTGTACAACTCAATAAATTTACTAAAAGCCATTGAACCATATACTCACAATGAGTGAATTTTATGGTATGTAAATTATATTTCAATAAAGCTGTTCAAAATTATACACACAGGGCATTGGAAGAGGCCTGTGTGAGCAAGAGGCCCTGGAGCTTCGGCTTCATTAACTTCTCAGGAAATTTGTCTCTGTGGAGGAGACGGCTATTGCAGAGATGCTGCCTGAGGCTGTGGGAGGGTGGGGAGACACCCTTCCTTTTTTGCTCTGGCCTTCTGGTAAGTCTTCTACTGCCCTAACCTCCCCTGAAGCACAAATGGAGTGTTTTGTGACCTGGAATGTTGGCTCTGAAGGGTCTGGAACAGATCTCAGAACAGAGAGGCACTTAGGGAATTTGACTGATCTTAATTAGATTCAAAAGCTACTATTCTTGTTACATAGGTCTTACTTTGTCTTGGTTTTAACCATCCAGCAGAAAAGTATAAAAATACAGTATAAGAAATAAAGCCATATTATTATGCTGAGCTGTAAAAGACGCAAGTCAACAACTTCTGACATTGCCAGACGTACAGAAAACACAATACTATTATGGACTACTAGACTATTTGTGAATATTTTCCTGAATTTACACACCTATAATATTTAATTGACAAAGCTAGACACAAAAGAGGATACAACTGAATGACCATTTTGTATCTGTATATTCAAAATAATTAAGATAGATATACAGCTATGATCTCTTAATTCAATGAATAGAGGGATCTGTTCTAATAGTGTTTGTAAATAGAATATCATGTCTGCATCTTGTACAACAAATAACCACCAAGAAAACAATATGCAATGTATTAATTATTGGAACTGTCCTACTAATTTGATTTGAAACTGTCTTATTGCTATTTGTTTCTCAATAAAATTATGGAAAAGGACAGAGAGGCAAACAGGCAGACTTCCAGCTCAGCCCCTACCTAGGCACTTCCACACCCACATGCCAGTACAATTCTGAATGACTCTGCTTCCTAGTATTACAAGATGTCTTGAAATGTGCTCCAGAGAAGACCCCTATTGCTGAAAGACTAAGCTATTGATTCTTTGTCTTCAAACATTGATGAACACTGAATTTGTGCTGAGTTCCTCATTCATTGGTCATATGGAGGATCAAAATCATCCATTCTTGCATATGTACATATGAGCGAACAGAGATTAGGCTTAAGGCCCTTTGAAGCCCGCCTGTTGAATGCACTGGCACAGCAGGTTCTTTCATTTCCCTCTTGGAAGCTGTGGGTACCAATGGTGGGGCAGGAGGGAGCAGTTATTCTGCCAAAGGTGCAAGCAAGATGACGATGCATTGTTTGTGGAGAAAATAAAAGCAGTAAACAATGCAGCTACCAGTTGGTCTCTCTCTCTTTTTTAAATCAGCAATGTCCATGAAATTCTAAACAATGTGCATGGTAAAACACTCCCTTCGCCACCCCCACCCCCTGCCAATACCTTTTTAGATTAAGTTCTCTAATTGCAGCAGTTACTGCTGAGTTGTAAATAATATATTTGCAAGCTTCAAATTGGTAGTTTTCAACAGGCGTCCCAGAGTACTCCATGACTTCTCCTTTAACTCCCAGGGTTTTCTGAGTGGGTGATAAATGCAAAATATCCCTGATTAACTCCAGTGGTGCTGCTGACCCAGGTGGACTCCGCCACATACATTTGGTTCTGGAGTGAGTCTGAGTTGGTTCAGACTAAGTTAAGCTCACTCAAGACGCCCTTGGCATCTCTAGTCCCTGTGGCCCCACCGAGCTCTGCATTTACAGGATAGATTTAAAAACACGGGAGGGTAGGGCTTGAAAAGGAAGAAAAAGAACTCGAGATGCTGAACTCTGGCTTTCTAAGTACAAACTGGTCTTGGTACCTCGTAATGCTCACTCATGTGGGCAATGCTTTTTCTTGTGGGCTTTTTATTTCTTTAAAAATACATTCATGTTTTCCAAAAGCTGTTACTAAATTTCTCTTTCCTTTGTAGGATGTCCGTGTTTATATTGATTTTATGTTTTTTTAATTGGCTTGAAATTTCAAAAAAAGAAAAAAATATTTCACTCTGATTCTTTGACGCTGTTACAATTGTTAATTTCCTTTCATGATCATTACTGAAATTTTATCATATGGAGGCAGGAGTATTAAAAATGATCTGATCTTTGTGTCAAATAGGTTAGAGAAACTAGGCTTAGAATAAAAAAGCAGTGACGCCCTAAGAGGAAACTGGGGCTCAGAAAGGTTAAGACATTTCATTAGCGTAACACAAACAGTTATAGACCAAAGACAAAAGATTGCACAGCTCTGTGTGTGCTGCCAGCTACCTACGCAGAAGGCTAAGGCGAGGGAACACTTGAGCCCTGGAGCTTAATACCAGCCTGACTCACACAGGCTCATGTCATCATCCCTATTGCTGAGCAATTCTCCTAATGTCCCACAGCTAGGAAGTGGCAGACTTCGGATCTGAAAGGTGGAAACCTTGCTGTAGTCGCTCGCTGCCTGTGTAACCTTCTCATTGCGCTTGCTTACCCGCTGAAGTGTCTCTGCGAGTCCACGCTCAAGGCTCTCGTGGGTTGCAGGGGAGTGGGTGATACCCTCTTTTTCTGGCGACACGATCAGCTGGTCAGACACCTCTCTCGTCTTGGGAGACATCTCCATGAGCGGGGACAGGCATTTCAGAGAGCACAAATTTCAATATGCTTTGAGTTCAGCTCATCGTGACAATCGACCACAGACTTTGAGAAGAATGAGGACAAACACAGACATTTTCAAAATAGATTTCTGCGCCACATTCTGAGATACAATTCATTCCCATAGAGGACTTTGCAAGCTTTAACAAAGCCTGGCGGTAATACTGACTGCCAACACTAGATGGCAAAGTGGTGCTACGTTACTCTGCTGTGATGCAAATTCATTGAGCTTTTTTTTTTCCTTTTTAATTTTAAAATTTATTTTTAGGGAAACAAAGTTCTATGTGAAGTTAATATCTTACTTTTTTTTTTTAAAGAATTGTTTAGAAATGCCCTTTTTTGAGTTGGCCCAGTCTTTTAGGCTCTATCAATTAGGTAAATATATGTCTCACTGCCTAATGGCCAACTGGTCAAAAGCCACCTCCTAATTGATCAGATAAAAACGGGAGGATAACAGAAGATAATGGAAATAGTATGAAATGTACTTTCAAAAGCTGTATGTTAACATAAATGTGACATAAATGTGACAAATGTATATGGCACAGATGTCATCTGTCATGGCCTCTTCTGTTTAAATAAACTTAGGAACAAATAACAAATTGGACACAGTGCTGCTCCTCATTTCATTCATTCAAAAATAAGCACCTCATATGTACAAGGCAGTGGCAGGCAGTACAGAATGCAAAAATATTTCTTCTTTGGCATTTAAGAAATCTGAGTTCTAGAGGGAGACAAAAGACAAATACGCCAATACTGTCAACAGTCAGCCCTTGAATCATTCTTCCTCCAGACACTCGGTTAGAGCAGCTTATGCTCCCCTCAGCTCCCCATCCCTGAAGGCTTTGAGACCACCCAGGGTCCTGACAGGGGCAGGCAGCACATCAACATGTCAGGACTGGACCCCATACTGTAGGGACACAGGCAGAGTTTGTACCACTCTCTCACTGGCAATTCAAATGTCACATGCCCAACAACTGCTACTAGGAGGAAGGTGGGAGTCAGAGTGTGCTGCTGCTGACAAAAATTGATCTAGAACTTTGTCCTGGACAGTGATGAGGGGATGGAAATACAAGCATGCAGTATCATCTGCAAAGTATAGAGGCAGAGAAGGGGCTGGGGAAGCTTGCTATAGTTACAGCAAGTCCTTAAAGGGGCATAACCCAATCGCATCAGCATCCTGGGAAATTTGTTAAAAATGTCAGTTTTCAGGCTCCACCTCAGACCTAGAGAATGAGAAACTTTAGAGGTGGGGCCCAGCCATCTTCACATTAGGCCTTCTGTGTGTTTCTCAAGCTGAAGACTGAGAATCACCAAATAAGTGTCTGCCTCCTGCCAGGAAAGGTTGGTAAACGAGGAAAGGTACACAGGGTTAGGTCTTAAACTGCCTCGTGCTAAGGAGACTTTTTTCCTGTTTGTTTTATCTTGCAAGCAATAAGAGAGCCATTGAGGGTTTCTTTTATTATTTTAGGGAAGGGTCTACAGGGTGTTCAGGGTCTCACTACCAGATTGGACTCATAGCGATCCAGCCTCCCAAGAGCTGGGACTGCAGGCAAGGGTCACTATGCCCAGTCTCAACTGCCCTCTCATCACAGCCTGGGCATAAGGCCGGCATGGCAGGCCCCAGGATTGAACCCCAGACTCCGGCGCTTGCTTGCAGGTGCTTTAAACCACGGAGCTATTTGGCCGGCCCTACCACTGAGGGTTTCTAAGCAGCGAGATGAGCATAATAGATCTTCACTTTAAATCTATCCCTCTGTGATGGCATGAAGCTTGATATGGAAGGAGGGGAGATGCTCTCCTTCAAGGTTGGCTTCACTTTTGCCTTCACCACCAATCTCTGCCCCTGGTTTTCTTTTTCTACAGCCTGTCTCCTGGCCACCATGCCCACTCTCCTGGTCGCAGCCACCTTCCCTGGAAGGTGACTACCAAAACTAATTCACTGGTGTATATCTTTACTGGAAAGAGTAGCAAATGTGCACAACTGGGTAGATAGCAGGAAGCTCTGAACACAAGCTTCCAAATTCTGTGCATACTGGTTGCTCCACCTCTACTGCCTTGGTTCCTTCCTCTGTCTCCTGAACATCTTCTTATCTATAATTCTGTGGTTAAAAGACATGCTGTCTCTTTGAAAGCTCCTTTAGTCCACAATCTTCACCTTCCCCTACCACCAGGAAAGATGTTGCTAAAGCATAGAATTTGTGTATGTCTTATAGCTGAAAAGCAATTGGACATACCTTTTCATTTTCACTGTACACACACACACACACACACACACACACGATGGCAATAAGCTACTCTGTGTAGTACAGGTTTAAGTTTTATCAATTCATATTCCCGAAACACTAGATGTTCATTTTGCCCACCAGACCACAGTGAGTTTATTAAAAGCCAGGGTCACATTCTGCTCATTTTTTTTAACCTGTATGCCTAGCACAGCATTTACCTCATACTGGGAACTCAAAGGCATGAGCTGACTCAAACGAATGAATTGATACTTAAAATAATTATATTAGTTCATTGAAAGGAACCATTTGTGCTCATATTGTTTGATAAGGTTGGCATGCCTGTAATTTATATTCTGAACAACCACTTTAAAGATAACAATATGCATATAATAACTATTGCTATTTAACTACTATCTTGTTTTGAAATTCTGTATCATTGCTTTTCTTCTTTAAAATAAATTTAAAAACTGCATGCCTTAAGACCTGGTTCTATGACAATTTGTTCTTATCCTCCACTAGTAGTATCTTTTCTAGATTAAATAAACCTAGTTTTTCTATTTGCTTTTCTTCAGAAAATGTCTTTTAATTCCTTAGGTTTCATAATAACCTTGTTCAGACATCTCTGTATTATTCTTATACTTTTAAAATTACAGATTCAGAACTGACCCCAGTGATATCTGAGCCACCAGTGTTTCACTGTTCCTAGCTTGGCATAGGTTTGAAGTTGGTTTTGGATCTCTTTTGTTTCCTGTTACTAAAATTATTAATAGACGCAATCAGCTGCTTGCTCCAAAATTCAGTTTGCCTTACTCTTCCCTGTTAAACTGTGGTGCCCACGAGGGAAATGAAACAAAGTGAGCTTATAAAAGTCTAGAAAAGATGAGTTGTCCTAATCAAACTTTTGCCTCCTAGAGTTCATGGCATTCTCAGCACAAAGAATGTAGTCATGAGCACCACTTCACTGGTGGCTACTGTGTTCTAAAAGCCATTCCTAGCTTACTTTCTCACTGGGAGAGAGAAGGGGAGGCCATCAGGTGCATGTTACTGAGCAGGTGAACACTGTAGAAAACAATGGCTGAATCCCACTGGGAACTGTTAAGGACAGTAAACCCATCTTAGAGATATTTTGCCTAAGTTACAAATATGCTAGGGGATCTGTCATCTTCTGTTGCTGACTCTTTGGCACTGCTACCGTGACATACAAGTGAACCACTAGGCTCTGGCAACCAGAGAAAATCCAAAGGCAGAATGTTGTTACTGTGTTTAGATGGTTTAAAAGCAATTGGATGCACTTTTTCATTTTTCCCTGGTTTTCCAGGCAACATGAATGGGAAAGTAACAGTGTCTGCTGTAAAAACATTTCTGATGTCTTAGATATAGGCAAGGCTCAGGGCAGACCAGATTTGAGCAATCTCACAAGCATTAATCCACTCTGAAACTTGAGCTACAACATTTGTGCCCAAACAGTTCATGTGTACAATGCATAGCTGTTCCAAAATGACTCAGATCAAAAGTGGATAAAAGCAGGTTCTCCTGTATTTTGAGGGAGGAAGAAGGAAGGATCATAGTCTACGTGGAAGTGTCTCAGTTGTCTCAGTGGTTATGAAGTTAAGGACACTGACATGTTCTATGTATCCAGGCTACTCAGAATGACTTCCAGCTGTAGCATCGGGACCTTAATAAATGAGCCATATTATGTTTATACTTTACTGTTTAAGTAATGCTATTTCACTCTGTGTAAAGCCACTTAAAACACCAGTGGAAACACATGCATGGACCATGAAACAACTTTAAATGGATAATCAATTTTTATCACATATTGAGAGTTAGACTGGTATATATGAGTGAATTATGAAAGTCTGTATGTGTTCTAGCTAGAAGTGTTTGCATGCCATATCTTTGTCTTTGTTACAAAACCAGTTACTGATAGTGAGCTGAAAGTTTCCAAAATGTAACACAGAAATCTTCTTTTATTCTGAAATAATTTTTTTGAAATTTGAAAACAAGAGTGTATTTTATTTGGTCATAAATGTAAAAGATCCTATTAGAAAACCTTAATTCCTTTGTACAACACTTCTCCCTTGAAACCAAAGGCACCAAGAAAAGCACAATCAGAATAAACAGGCTCTTAGGGATAAGTCTCTTTGAAGATACAGTGTATCCTCTAACCTGTGACACATGGTTTTAGAACAAACAGGAAGCACTTTGTTTACATGATGACTAGTAAACACATGGAACTCATTATGCCCACAGAGCTGGGCAGGATGAGGAGGTGAATATGGTCAAGGCGAATTTGAATCAATCCATGGGTAACACACTGATAACAGTTCACTGAGGAGAGATGGAGCAGTTCAGGTTACATACCTAGTCTTCGAGGAGGATTTTGTGGATGCAAATTGCTGTATTCTTAAAACACTGGTATCTCCTTTAAAGACAGCACAAGATGGGGAACCACTGATATGGCAGATTGTGACATTCCTTATATTATGAGGAGGATATTGAAAATGTCAGATAACCCGAGTGCTCTGACCACCAAAGAGTTATCAGCTTTTTGATCATTCAACTTCCTTGAAATTGTCATTCCTTTTCCAGTCCCCAAAGTGACTGAGGTGAAGAAAGTCCCCATGACCATTGAGAAGTAGCTCAAAGAGACTTGATTTATTAGCAAAGAAGAAATGATGTGTGCATTAAAAATTCAACAAATGGTACAGTGCAAACCTCCATTTTCAGTGATAAGCACTTTCTGCACTGATTTGAAAAGTAAATGAGGGTCAATTTATTTTACTATACTTCAACACAAATGTTTTACAGAGTTTTGATTTAAGAGAGAAATAGCTAGAAACTTTCCACTTCAAAAGTTGGTTCTAGATGTTAGACCTTGACATGTAGTGTAAGGATTCTGGTTAAATAAGGAAATAACTGGAGGAAAAAATAATGCATGAGAAGTATTTTAGAAATTAAAATAAAATATATCTTTCCTACTTAACAAATGTCATGGAAAAGGAAAAAATATTTTCAGTTAAGCCTGGAAAAAATTCTAGTTTTGAGGCAAATTGGCATAAAAATTGAAACACTCAAAGTATTGAAGAAAATATATTTTAAAACATTTAAACTATCACTGTAAGTGAGGCCAGTTAACGACAGTATTCTAAAGTTCTCTGCTTTTGTACTAGTTCTTTAAACTCTCAGTATAGTCTATTAATATAATTCAATAACAAATAAATAAATTTATCCATTTGTTTAAAAGCACTTTTAAGTACTGAATGCCTATTTTGGGTAAGAAAAATAATTTACATACTGTAGTAATTAGTTATATATAAAGATATAATGCATATACATACATTCTATATATTCACAAACACAACATGCACATATAATTAAACATTCCTATTGCTTCCGTACTTACTGGTAATCAGGTATTTTTCTAGTTCACACTGTATCCACTGTAATTTTTTTGAATTCTCTAGTTGGAATTTGATAGTAATCAGCAAAATTGTAAATTATGTGGGGCTAGCAGATAATGTTTCTAATGGAACAATCCCCATATGCCCTTAAAATGTACTTCTTTTTTGACTAACTCATATAAAAGTGTTAATTTTTAATTTCTGATTATTTTGCATAAGACAAAAACATATGATATGGCAATGTTCTACCCTAATATTCTTCTCCCTCGTGTATCTAAATCCTGACACATCTATAGCATTCATTTGACGAGTAATAACATTTCAATGCACTAGGTAACGCATATGTTTTTTATTGAACACAAAGAGCTGTATTTCCTCAACTGATTTATGGACCACCTGGACAAAATTTATTTTTATTATAGTTTATTTTATTTTCTCCACTGTCCACAATTGAAAAATACTTGTAAACTGCCAATGACACAATGACAATAGTGAGAAAAAGAACAGCCTTGAAATTCAAAATCAAACGCCACATTTCTTCAGAAAACCCCAATGAGAAATGCAGCTGCAATGTTTTAAGGTTAGAAAATTCAAGGTAAAACCACACAGATTTGTTGTGTTTCCTTATTTTTAAAAAAAATACATAAAATTCACAGATGGTTCCAAAGTTTTCCAAAACACAGATAATCATTTGGGTTTAGAGTTTGCATAAGGGACTTATAAGGAAACTATCCAAATCATAAAAAACGATCATGACATAATACCAAAGAATGTTAATGATATTTTCTAATCACATGACTTCATTTCCTGAATTATACTGTCTAGATCCTGAGAAAAAGCACAGGGAGTATTCTCCTATTTCTAATTTTAAAATACTTCTTTGTGGATTATAGTGGTATTCTTTACACACTATGCTATTGCATATTGTTCTGATGATTTCCACTGCATTTTCTTTATAATTTTTTGAACAACAAAACTGCACCACATGAAAGCCAGGAGCTCAAGAATGTTTGGGAAGCATCTCAAACGTCTGAGGCCATTTGCCTAATGAATGTAACATAGACTTATTTCATTCCTGCTTTTCTGGAATTACTTTGAGTTTCAGGTAATATATATATATATATATATATATATATATATATATATATATATATATATATATATATATAGTGCATTTTGGAGTCCACATGTAAAAGTTACTTATTTTGAATCCCATATTTGTACTAATTATCCTGCATAATAACCATTAATATCAGTCAGCTCTCTCATGGTGGAGCAGTTAGCTCTGATCTGAATTCAACAGATGATGTGAGAGAGGTTTTCATACAAAGATACTTTCTGTGTGTTTGAATGACATGCAGAGAGGCTTCCCAGGTATCTTCTCTAGTTTATTTCTTTTTCCTTGTTTAGCTTTAAGAGATACCTAATTTGCATTGCTATAATCCCTCCTTTAAAATCTGGTGACATTTCAGTTATTTTTGAACAATTCTGCGATGTCAACCAAAAATACAGATGCTTATTGGCTAAAGTAAAGATCTCCAAGTGTAGATCGTAACATATGTGCACAAACGTACACATACACACACTGACAAGGTAGATATTTGAGTGACTCCAGAATGGCTAACTTATGAATGTGCTTATGCGTACAAATTGCTAATCAGTGATGCCTCAAGTGGATGCCTTGAGTCTGAACATGACTGATGCCTTCTTACAGCGATGCTGTTTTTGTGATTCTCATTCATGGTATGGAAACTGAAGCTTCTTTTTCACTGTTATAGTGTATTCTGTTGTGTGAGTGTACCGTAGTGATCCATTCTGTTGTTGGTGGGTATTTGGGTTGCTTTTAGTGTGTGGCTATTATGAACAAACTACTAAGAATCTTCTTGATTCTGTCTAATGATACATATCTTATCTTCTGATGAGAGGAGAATGGCAGTTTCAGATGATCAGCATTGCAGCTACAGTCTTACCAAAGTAGAATGGTCTTCAGAGAGACTACAATAAGGTGAGTTTCTGGATAAAGGAACCTAAGTAGGCCACCCCTAGCTGACCTTAAACATCTGAACTGAGTTGTTACTTCATTTCACAAAAGTGTCCTAGACAGATAGCCTTCAACTTTCAATTTTCAAATCAAAGTAGTATTTTTTCATTTTAGTATTGGACTGTAGGAGCAAAAAGTTGGTCCATGATGAACTTGCATGGGGCCTCTCATGGACTTTAATGTTTCATTGTTCATTTGGTTAGTTGTAACAATGTTATAAGCACCTGCAAAGACACATCCCCCAACAAAATCTAAGACTTTGGTAATGACTATAGCTAACCATATATTTCTTCCATCATCCCATCCACTGGCTTTTCCTTACCTAGAGTAAAGGTATTTTTGAACCTTATGTAAAACCCTGAAGAAGTACTATTGACCCCAAGTAAGTATCCACTTGTGCGAGGCAAGTAGAAAAGAATATTGATTTCATTCTTTTTATGTCCTATTACTTCTAGGGAGGCAGATAAATGATAAAACGATAAGTTGTGTGAATCATGTGAACACACATTCTTCCGGGACAAAGCAATTGCAAAGGTTTCACAGATTTTTCTATGTGACTACTCATTCCCTTTAGAAAGGTTTCTAGCAAAATATAGCTTCTACAACAGCAGATTTCAAGATGAGCTAGGTGATCTGAGAAACTTATTCCTGGATCAAAGATGAATGATGCCATAAATTTAAATTCCTTTCTCCTATATTTTGCCATCAAAATTGCTTGACTTCTTGTTTAGTCATGAATGTATACTTTTGGTGGGCTGAGTAATGGCAGGACACAGGGTAAGGGGATGTACACATTAAAATGTTGAGAAAAGAATGCTAAATCCAGTCTTAAAAGTTACAGTAGATGGTGCTAGATGGGTGCAAAAGATCCAACCACCATCTGGGCCACTTTCAAGATTTCTCCTGAGCATCACAATTTAGAAAACGGGCAACTTAGATTTATCAATTCAGGAGAAGCCCTCAGATAAAACAGTCGAATTAGTGAGATCAATAAATGTGAAACCTTAGAATTAGGTAATGTTAAGGTTTTCATGGAAATTAACAATGAAGACAACTTTAAAGCTGAGGTCAAACTGTCTGTCTTTCTGATGTATTGATGGCAATGTCAAATTAGTAAAAGAATGTTTTTCTATTCATTTAAAATAATGTCATCAGTGAAGTTAATTTTTGAGTTGATTTGCTCTCAGTATTAGCTACTACCATTTATAAGATGCTTATATACTTTGTAGCTTGGTTTTGAGACGCATATGTTCTATATAATTATGCAAAATGATTTGCAAAGCATTACATAGTATTAAGTATTCTATCCATCTAAAATATTATTTTTATTACTATTACTAAAAACTGCTTTTTAAGTATTTGTGTTAGTCAGTTTTTCTTTTTTGCAGAATACACAATCTTTATACCACTAGGTATTTTAGCTATTCTTTTTGTTTTTCATGTGAAATGGGTGAGATATAGAATAATGAAGTGAATACTTTGACCATGTATACTTCCCTTCTTGTAACAGCAGTACAAACGTAGTTTCATGTCAGGCATGGTGGTGCATACCTATAATCTCAGCACTGGAGAGCGTGCGCCAGAAGGCTCACCATGAGTTTGAAGCCAGCCTGGGCTATGTAGCAATCCCAAGATCATACTAAACTATGTAGAGGTCTTGTCTCAACGAAACAAAACAAAAAGAGCTAATCACAGTGTTCCAAGAGAAGGCCAGTACCTGTTTTGATGAACGGGGATATGGTGGCATAAGACGATGGAGTCTAACCGTGTCTCTGAGGCAGAAGCTTCCCTCCTTATGTGCTGCCGAGCACACAGCATTTGCCTTGCCTCACAGTCTCGCTTGAAAAAGGAGCAACAGGACAATGCTCACCAATCTCAGACTGGACTATCTGAGTCTCGGTCAGGGCCCACAAGAAAATACGGCATCTAGCGTGAAGCTACTCCTCCCCCTCTCTTCCGAGAGGCGTTCAGTTTCAGTTCATTTATCAGACAGGGCTGGAGGAAATTCTTTTCCTGAAAGGTAACCCACAATCTCCAGCATTCAAGAATACGTCCATCGTAACATACTCTAAGAAATGCATATTAGCAAATACTTGCAACACCAAAAGGCCTTTTCAGAGGCTGGAGAATCAGACTTTTATGTGAACTCGCTGTATTTATGAATCACTCTGGCCTATTGATTGAATGCGTGCGACGTAGTTCTAATATGTCTGCCTGCCTTATCTAAACAGAATGTCAAATGTCCTGTAGACAGACCTACTCTCTATAGTGACAGAATGTTAACGATGGCTTGCTTTTACTAGTACCTAATACCTAAAATACTTAAATAAATGCAATTAATACTAACACTGGTACCAAATAGTAACAGTTAAGGACATATTTCTTTTACTTATTTTCCAATATGCATTTAATGCATTGTCCCTGGAAGAACATGCCTTGTCCTTGCTGTGATCAATAGTCACACTTTGCCAATTGCACTGACAGTATATCCAGAAACGAATATGCAATAGGCCTGTCCAGTAAGTAGGAGGAAAAAAATCCATATTTTTAAATGTCATACAAGCTATTCCTGCAGCTGCCGAGCAGCTGACTTTCCAATGTTAATAATTAGGCTATGGGCCAGGCCTATTTCTCAGGAACTAATGTACCTTGTGTGCTACCACGCAGTAGATCTTGATCCACTTCTAGCTGGAAGCCTCCTGTCTTGTGGCAGGTGCAGGGAAGGCCATGGAGGTGACACTGGGCACCTCAGAGGACAGAGAGCTGTGTGATGTGCAAACCACTCCCTGGCCTTTGCCTGAGACCTGTTCAGAGTTAGATCACAGTCTCAGCAGAGCCTCCTAGTTCTCTTAGTCATGGAGTTATGACATACTTTACAACTCGTGCTACAAGAAAGCAGGGAGGGATTTAAATGCAAGACCGGGAGAGACCCTCCATAAACCTCAGCCAGTGCAGCCCTGATTCCCAGAAACTTTAAGCTTGGTCTGGTTTACAGACAACCTGATCAATGTTTTTAGAAAAATGTAAGCTTTAAATGTGGGATAGAATATGCACTGACTGCATTTTATCTGATCACAAATTTAACAGACAACTGGGGCTCTCTCTGAAATTCTGATATTAAAATGGTTCTTTCTCCGAATTGAAGTATCTTTATTACTGATCTCTACGGAGCACCTACTAACATTAATGGCAGAACAACCCCAATAAAGTCAACAAAAATGTTCTTGTAATTGTGTTCATTAACCAGGCTGCTCAGAGACTGTTTAAAGTTAGTCCTGCTACAACCTCTCCTACAGGGGAAATCCTCTGCTTCATTTTTAACCATTATTTGGAATTTTGATTTCCAAATTTTCACCTATGTTTCATACCTCTAAGGCATGACCTAACAAATTTAACTGACAATTTCCAGAGGCAGTATCAGTGGCTTTTGAAGGTTATTTCATAATAAAAAAGGAGACACTATTCCTTCCTTGAAATTGGCATAAGCATTAACATCAAAGGGCCCATCAGCTGCCCAGGTTTCGAACGTCAATTTGCTTTTTAAATTTTTTATATTTCCGGGGGTGTCTGGAGTGGAACCCAGGGCCTCATGTGTGCTAGGCAAGCACTTACCACTGAGCTGCACCCTTAGCCCATAAAGTCATAAGTTGTTTTTTCCTCCTCTCCTTGCCTCCCACATACAGTTTTCCACAAAACCCAGGTGTTCATTTTTTTCTCCACAACACCTGTAATGTCCATTAGTTAATTAGTAAATATTTACTAAGTGGTAGAAATAATGCCACAAATGGAAGTTCGATGTCTTGGCCAGGTCTGGACTCTTTATTTCTGTAGTCACCAACTTGGGCCATGTTTGTGGTAGATTAAAAATGGTCACGGATAATTTACTAATTCTTCCTTTGAGGAGTTTCATGTATTTAAAGAGATTATTAGCCTTTTGTGGGATAGACTCTGTGTTGCACAGATCAACCACTGTGTACACACAGCCCACTGAAACTAGTATTTGTTAGGCCACCAAAAGTCTTCATGACAATTAACACTTAGTAGAATTCTGTCAATGTGGACGTGACATCAGCTGGGTCTTTCAAAAATACTGGAAATAATTTTATCTTCAGAATTAGAAAGTTTATATGGAATTGTCTAAATGAATGAGTGTCAATCTTTTAGAGACTGATACCTGCACTGCAATAAACCCACTTACTTCTTGAAAAGTGCCAACACTACAATTAAACTTGAATATCCAGTGCTCAGCTGCTGTGGCAATTGGGCTCAGATGACAACAGAGAAGTTTCTGCATGCCTTCTGTGGCTTATGTGCCATACATTCGTCACCACTGGCCTAAATTATGAAAAATTTTCCAGTAAAAAGATCATTATAACTTTATTATGATGAATAATAAACTTTTTTCTTATAACATCTAAAGTTTGTTTAATAGATTGTTAGCAGATATCTTTCTGTTATAGAGATCCCATAAGTAGTTTGAATCTGCAAAGTCACTCTCAATAGATAGTGAAATTCATGTTCTTAGATTTATTTTTAACTTATTCAGGTATAGTTACTTTACCAAAAAATATGTATATTCAAAGTATATGTATTGATTAATTACTCCATGCACTTAAATTTAAAGGTTAGTCTTAAGTTAACAATAGACCATTTGAACTCTAAATGTTTGGCCGTCATGCCAGATAGAACCTCAGTGACTTAATGTGAAATAAGCATAGTTGACAAAAAGCTATTAAGAGGAAGGTTGATATGTCAAATCATAGTAATTTAAAAATGACATGAATATGTTGTAAAAACAAAATATCAACCTTCAATTGTTCAGAGAATTCTTATTTCGTCAGGACCTACATTGGGCCCTCACTTGTCACCAGGAAGAGTAAAACAAAGCCTTTGTTTTTCAAAGCCATGAGTAATATTGGCCCTGATTATTATGTGTGCTTTATTTTTACAGATATTTAATAAAAACAAACAATTCAAAGAATCTGTATTGATCATTTGACATGTAAAATCCCGGGGGCAGGAATTGTTTTCCCATCATCTACTTGTGTTGGGAAGGGAGAGAGAAATGTACATAAATAACCAGAAGATGCTGCATGATATAAGCTGCAAAAATGAACTCTAAACATATTAGTGCAATGTTTTAGGACTACAAGGGTGGAAATGATTCATTTAACTTAGAAGAAGGTAAGGCCAGTAATCAGCCTGGAGCAGATTGCTTTTTTCCCCCTAGGGATTGAGGAATAATTTCGACCAACATGAAGGGCGGAGGTGGAAGAGAAAGGGCAGCAGGGAAGAATATTGTTACAGCAATTCTGAAACCAATGTGCGGGGTAAATTTGCGAAATGGAAAGTGCAGGATGGCCTATGATTGCCACACAGGGTACAAGGTAAGTAGTGAGGGGAGGGAGAAAGTGTGGAAAGGTGGATGATGATAGATTTTTAAATCCTGTGCTTCTGCGAAGGGTAGTGGTGTGCACCTGTAATCTCAGCATTCTGGTAATTGGAGGCAAGAGGACCCCAAGTTGGAGCCCAGCCTGGGAAGCTTAGAGACTTAGAGACCTAGCAAGATCCTGTCTCAAGATTAAAAAATAACTAAAGGGCTGGGGATGTAGCTCAATGTGAAGGATTTGCGATAAATCCCCAGTACCACAAAATGAAGAAACAAGTGAAATAGGGAAATTTTATTTATTTTTTAATTAGGAATGGAAGGATTTAAAATAATCTATGTGTTCCATACAGAAAACTGGTGGAAAAGAACTATGTTCCCACAATGGAATATTGTACTACCATAAAAAGGAATGAGGACAATGTGTACACACGTAAATGCTTCTCTAGGATGTGTCATTAGGGAAGACGCAAAGTAGTCTTTTTTAGGACATTGTCTTATATTTTTAAAGGGAGCAAATACTAATAAACACATATGGACATACGTTTCCACTTGTGTTTGCCAAAGAGTAGATCACTGAAAAACATATATAAAGCTAATAAAAATATATACCTAGAGAGGGGGGGAAGGAAGCAGGATGAAAGAGACAGAAATTGGAGTGAAGCTTGTCTTAACATGCCTTTTTGCATTGTTCTGACTTCAACATTACAAATATATACATATATTTTCTGTATTTTTTTAGGGAAGAGTTTACAGGGTGTTCAGGGGCTCAGTACTACATTGGACTCATAGTGATCTGCCTATTTACAGCCTCCGCAAGAGCTGGGATTACAGGCACATGCCACCACACCCAGTCTCAGTTGCTGTCTCAGAGTGCCCCAGAGGTGGGGCCAGCCTCTGCGCCTGCTTAAAGGTACTTTAATCCGCTGAGCTATTCCGCCGGCACTTACAAATATATTTTAGATAACTGAAAACAGTTCTAAAAGGAAAGAACAGGTGACAAATGTAGCAGAGTGACTGGAAGTTCTTAGAATAACTGTCAAAGAGTGATAAAGATTATGAACTATACCCATGCTGGAAGCTACAGGTAAGAGGTACAACCATTGCTGGTGGCAAAGGCTCCACTTTTAAATGCTGCTTTACCTTGGCTATAGGAAGTTCCTGCCTGGTTAAAGACAATTCATGAACTTATTCCTGGGTCCAAGGGGTGAATCCTTAGTTACATGAAATAAGTAGTTTGGAATATGAAACGTATCTCTTATTAAATATTGATTAACTGGGTTTTGTGTCACTCTGGGAGGATGAAGCAAGATGACTGCAAGTTTGAGCCTTGTCTGGGCAACCTTGAGACTTCTTAGTAAGATCCTGTGTCAAAAAAAAATTAAGGACTGGTGATGTAGCCTTGTGTGAAGACTCAGGGTTCAACCCTTAGTACCCCAAAGAAAAAAATATTAATTTGCTTGGCCCACATTGGCCAGAAACAGGAGCAGGTAAAGGTATGGGTAAAAGTTGCTGGGTTAATAAAAATACCTTTGACACTGAGACCCCTACAGCAAACAGGACTCCTGAACTCACTACATCCCTTCATTTTCCCCAGAATGACTCAGAGTTGCAGGGCTAGGTAGCAATTAAAGTGATCATCTCACCTTAGCCACTCCAGTTTGCCTGATGCCACCACTAATGCCATCGCTGATTGGCGCGTGGTCTTGCCTTCTCCACCAATCCACTGAGCACCAACTTCTGTTTGTCACTTTGATGCTGCCGCTCCAGAGGCTTGGTGGGGTACTTGGGTAAGGTAGCTTTGCTTTGTAGTGGCCATCCTTTCTCTGGGCAGGAAGGATCTCAGGGCTGGATAAGGGCCAGCTGAGCAGTATCCCCCATGGAGCATTGAACTCTGCAAACAACAAATCTAGTTTCTGCAGAGACAAAGGGCTGTCAGATTCAGAGGGCTGGGAACACCTTTGTCTTTCTTTATACTGGCTGATTTTAGTCTAGAACTCAGATGTTATTGAATTCTAACAGTGATCAATTCTGTGAAGGCCATTTTGAGAATCTATAGCAGTCAAGTGTGTGTGCCTTTAACTGAATGGTAGGTACTATGTTCCTTAATTATATCATATATTTATTTATAGCTTACATATTCTACTTTAATATTTAATCATTGGTTATACAATGCTCTATGGATAACTCAGGAAAGGCATAAAATTTTCTTTACCTGGATTCAAGCTCCAGCTCCAGCGTTTACCAGCTGTGTGATGTTGGGCAAGTTGTGTAAACTCTCTATGCCTAACTTCTTTATCTGTGAAGTGGGATTATCATATTATTTATCTCATGAACAGTTATTAGGATTAAATGAAAAAAATTCATGTAAAATACTTAGCTCAATAAGACTGGGAACATAGTGACTGCTTTTTTTAAAAAAATGTATTTGGTTGTTGCAGGGTCTCACTATGCAGCTCAGCCTCATGGTGATCCTCTTTGCTTTCAGCCTTTCCACTGCTGGGATTACAGGCACCACTACACCCAGATCCTGGCATACTCAACCTGCCCTGGGGCCAGGGCTGGCACAGCATGTGGTGCCAGGGATCAAACGGTGGTCCCTGCACTTGCCTAAGCTTGCCTAAGCAGGAGCTTTAGTCCACTGAGCTATCTCAGTGGCCCTGTGTTTGCTTATTAATGCTCACTAAAATTTAGGATGAGAAAGCAGTGATTTCAGGATTTAATACACATATGTACTGGGTTGTGTTTACTAGAATGGAAGTAACACACCCTGACCATCTATGCTGCACATATACTCCATTGTATAGAAACAACATCTCTTCTTTATTCATTCCTCAGTTGATGGGCATTTGGGTTGTTTCCAAGATATATTTATTAAAAATCGTGTTGCTATAAACACGGGTGAACATACATCGCTGTGGTATGAAGCTTTAATTCTTCTGGGAAGAAACCAAAAAAGGGAAGAGCTGGGTCAAACAGAGCCTGTAATTGTAGTTTTTTGAGGAATCTACACACTGATTTCTACTGTAAACAATATATTTTTAAAAATATATAATATTTTGTAAAGATGAAGTGTAGCTAATTAACATGTATTACCTCACAGAGCTATCCATTCATAGGGACAACAATTTATATACATTCACTTATGTTTTTTCAAGAAGTTAATATACTGGTAACTATATGCATGTTTTATGATAAATATGTTGAACTCATTTCTCCTAACTAGAACTTTATATCCTCTGGCTAATATCTCCCCAAATCCCTCAATAGCCTCTGCTAAATTCCATTCTTTGCAATTTTTAAATTCTAGATCCAAATCCTTTGTGAGACATATATATTGTGGATATTTTCTCCCAGACTGGTTTGTGTTTTCATTTTCTCTAGGTGTGATAAAATTTTATTTTTGATGAAGCTCAATTTATAGTTTTTATTGATTAGTTGCTTTTGTGTCCTGATTAGGAAATCTTCAACTCTTCCTGAAGTCATGAACATAATTTCCTATGTTTTCTTCTAGAAGTCTGTTTTGATTTAGTTTGTTATATTTATGATTCATAGAGGAGTAAAAGTGTGAGGTAAGTATTTTTTAACAAATAAATGACCAGTTGTTCTAGCAATAGTTTTCTAAGACTTGCCTTTCTCTCATTGTGTTGTCTTAGCTTGCTCATCAAAAATCAATTAGGGGCTGGGGACAGCTTGGCAATTTAAGCACCTGCCTGGCAAATGGAAGGATCCAGATTTGATTCCCAATACTGCATGCTGTGTAGCACCTGGAACCCCAAGTACACTGTGCTGGACACCAAAACCGGGTATGGTGGTGCACGCCTGTAATACCACAATTTGGGAGGCTGAAACAGGAGGATCATTACAAGTCCACAAACTGCATAGTGAGACTCTGTACCAAATAAATAAATAAATAAATAGATAGATAGATAGATGATCAATTGATTCTACATCTATCTATCTATTGCTCTATCTTCTATGACAATCTATTCATGCATCATCTGTCTATCTTTGCTTTGTATGGTATTTTGTTCATTAACTTTTCTTTCTGTACCCCTTGATTTCTGTTTTAATTTGGGTAGCTTTACAATAATCATTGAAATAAGATAGTGTGAGTTTTAAAATTGTCATTGTTGTTTTTGTCCTAAGACTGTATTAGTCACCCTGCCTCCTATCTTGATCAGCTTCTACTCTTATAGAACCATGCCAGAAAAGTCTATGTGCTTCAGTTGTCACAAACTCTGATCCCTCTGCTCAACAAAACTGATATGCTCTGCTTTGTCTCTGCCTTCTCTCACCATGATCCAAAAAGTGTCTGAAGGCAGATGGATGACATGAATATGGGGCTCATATTGTGTGTTTCCTGTCTCTGAAAGGTCACATTTCTGTAGTGCCATTCATCTCATGCCTGAAAAAAGATGTCTTCTTTATTTTTCCCCCAATTCATAGTGGAAAAATAAGTCTTTTCCAGTTACTCTGGAGGCAGACACCCTCCTCAGTGTAGTATCAAAATGAGGTCCTTTCCAGAGCTTCCACTATTTACAGATGAACCAACTCAAAGATGTTGAATTGTTTGTATATGGATAGTAGCAGCAGCACCATTCTCCACCTGCAGAGTTAGAAAGGGAAGAAGATAAACATGTGAAACAAATTGAAGAAAGGCAGTAAAATATGAAAATGTCAATCATCTTGACCAGCAAAGTCCAGTAGAACTTTCTGCAATGATGCATACATCCAACTTCTTGAACTACTCATCAGGGTAGTCACAGATACATGTGGCTGTTGAATAGTTGAGATTGGACAAGAGGAACAAAGATGCTGCATATTTTTACTTTATTAAGTCTTAATGAATTTAAATGATTTTAGTGTTAATTAATCTAATTTAGCTTAATGGTTACCAACTAAATAGCACATGGACTCCTTGGAGAATAAAAAGTAGACATTCAGAAAATCAAATCAAAGAGACTGGCATTAGCAAGCATTAGGACATACCCCAAAGCGGCTTTTATCAAATCAATGTAAAATTGATGCAAGAAGAGACAAAATAATCAGACAAATAAATAATCAAGAATTATATCCTAGTATATATGAAAAATGACAAACTGACAAAAATTGAGCCCCAGAGACTGGCCAGAGACAGTGCGGGCGACTCTGCCATCCTCCTCGATCCTGCCCATGCCTGCCCAGCCCCAGAGACCAGCCAGAGACAGCAGCTGACTTCAGGAGCGTCCTGGATCCAGCCCCAAGCTCTCCCAGCAATTGGGAATTTGCATGACTGACCAGGCTTCCCAGATCAGTGAGAGTGTGGTGAGTCTGAGGGAGAGCCATTGGGTTCTTCCCATGCGTGCTACACAGATCTGCACCCCCAAGGCCTCCAGGCCAGTGACCAGCCTAAAACCTCAAGACCCACTCACCAGTACCTCCCCAGATCCGCTGCCCTAAAGCCTGCTGAGCAACTGGGAATTTCCCCGAGTCCTTGGCATCAAAATTCAGTGAGTGTAGAACCTCAGGCCTGCCGTGCCTGAGAGACATTTCCTAGGGATTCCCTGGCCCCTCAACCCCCATGGCCCAGTGAGCACTCCAGGCCCACAGCACCAGAGAAACATTTCCCAGCGATTGCCTGTCCCATGCCAGGGGCCCAGACCCAGTGCTGGTCGGCCTGGAGTAAGAACTCCAAGCCTGCCACGCCGCAGGGACATTTCTCAGCAATCCTCGGTCCCACGCCAGGACCGAAACCCAGCACAGCCTGGCCTGTGAGTGAGGGCTCCAGGCCCACTGCACCAGAGGGACCTTTCCCAGCCTTCTCGGGTTACGGCCTGTAGATCCCGACACAGCACAGGCTGGCCGACCCAGTACAGCCTACTCAGTGAATAAGATCATCCACTATACTTCTGTGAGCACAGAAGACCCACCAAAGCCCAGGCCCGCCCACCTGAGGAATGACCTGCCTGACACAGGAAGGCTGACCTCGGGAACCAACATAGCGGAACAAAAGGAGCTGCAGCAAAAAAGGAACTGAACACAACAGCTAGATCCAGCATAGGCATATCTGGAAAATCTCAAACTTAATAGACTGCTACACGAATCTCATAACAAGCTAACTTTATGGCCGCATCACAGCTTTACACCAAAGGTAAAAGGTCAGTGCTATACAAAATGACAAGAAGAATGGAAAAAATGTAATCCCAGACCTTGAGTCCATCAGGAAAGGCAGAGGACACTAGCGCAGCTGCAATGAATGAATTAACAGATACAGCAGCCAACGAACAACAGCAGAAAGCTATAGAGGAAATAAAACGAGAAGTAATTCCTCAAATTAAAAAAGAAATATTTCAATACATAGTATCTGAAATAAAGAATGAATTCCAGAAACATTGGGTGGAAAAACTATGCTCACCCAGAACAAGTGCAGAGAGCACTATTGCAGCTGATATATATGAATTAACAGCATCTGAAGCAAAGAAACAACAGCAGAAAGATCATGAGGAACTCAAAGCACAAATAAGTTCAGAAATCAAAAAAGTGCTTTTTGAAGTCATGGGATCTGAAATACAGAAACAAGCCCACGAATATACAGAGGAAATCCAACTGGGAAGAAACACAGCAGAAAAAGCATTAATAACTACCTCTAAAGAAGACATGGATAAAAAAAAAAATTGAGGAGATCAGAAATAAGATGGGTTCCTTGAATGAGCAATACAGAAAAGAAATAGAAAACATGAAACACAGTCAAAGAGATATAGAAGAACTAAAAATAGCAATCACGAGTCTACAAAACAATCTGAGTGAAAGCGAAGACAGAGTTTCAGATCTTGAAGATGCCGGAGCAGCAACTGAAAAGGTGAGAAAGGATCTCTTAAAAACAACGAGAATGCAGGAAAAAATAATCCATCACCTGCAAGATGATGCCAGGATGAACAAAGCGAGAATAATTGGTATCATTGAGAATGAAGGAGTCAATACAAATGACATAAAAAGAATTTGGGGAGAAATAATTGCAGAAAAGCTCCCAAATAGGGGGAAAAAATCCAACATTCAGGTCACCGAAACATACAGAACACCAAATAACTTCAACCCAAGTAGAAACACACCAAGACATATAATAGTCAAGATCCCAGAAATAAAGCACAAAAATAATATACTGAAAGCTGCTAGAGAGAAGAAGGAGCTCACATTCAAAAGAAAACTTATCAGAATTACAGCTGACTTCTCTACAAAAACAATGAAGGCAAGGAGAGCATGGAGCAGAGTTCTTCAAGTCCTACATGAAAACAAATTCCAGCCCAGATTATTATACCTGCAAAACTCTCTTTCAAGTTTGATGGAGAAGTGAAATACTTCCACATCAAAGAACAGCTGAAGAATATCATGATGACAAAGCCATCCCTTCACAGGCTGCTGAAAGAGGTTCTAGAGAGAGACCACAATGACCAGAACTCCATGAATGAGAATGGAAGGAACCCACTAAACAGGACAGACAATTAAAAACAGGTTACAAAGGAGTAAACAACCCCAGGTAAATATCATGACAACCATAGGTCAGCACATTTCAATTATAACCATCAATGTAAACGGACTCAATTCTCCAATTAAGAGAAATAGACTGGCACAATGGATTAGGAAACAAAATCCAACAATATGCTGTACACAAGAAATGCACTTAACTCAAGAGGACATTCATAGGCTCAAAGTCAAAGAATGGAAAACAATACTGCATGACCCAGCACCTCAGAAAAAAGCAGGAGTAGCAATTCTGTTCTCAGACAGTCTCAACTTCAAACCAAGAATGATCAAAAGACACAAAGAAGGCCACTAAATATTGGTCAGGGGAAAAATTCAAGAGCAAGAAGTAACACTCATCAATATTTATGCACCAAACACAGGAGCACCCAACTATGTAACACAAAGCTTAAGGGACATGAAAAACTTACTGTCTAAGAACACAAACTCAACAGGAGACCTTAACACACCCTTATCTCAAAAAGATAGGTCAACCAGACAAAAAATTAGGAAGAGAGTAGCAGAATTGAACCAGAGCTTGGAACAAATGGACCTGGTGGACATACCCACAGTGTTCCACCCAACCACGGCTGAATACACATTTTTTTCAGCTGCACACGGGTCATTTTCCAAAATAGACCACATACTAAGCCAGAGGTCATGCCTAAGTATACTCAAGAAAATAGAAATTATCCCATGCATACTATCTGACCACAATGCAATGAAACTAGAAATAAATGACAAAAGAAACCAGAAAAACCCACTAAATTCATGAAAACTAAACAACACCCTACTCAGTAATCAATGAGTTGCAGAAGAAATTCAACAATATCTAAAATTCAATGAAAATTTAAGTACAACTTATCGGAATTTATGGGATGCGATGAAAGCAGTTCTTAGAGGGAAAATAATACCTATGAACTCACACATTAGGAAAACAGAAAGGGAACAAATTAGCACCCTAATGTTCCACCTCCGACAACTAGAAAAAGAACAGCAAACCAAACACAGAGTGCAAAGATGGGAAGAAATCATACAGATTAGAAGAAAAATTAATTTAATTGAGATGAAGAAAACAGATCAAAGAATCCACAAATCAAAAAGTTGGTTCTTTGAAAAACTAAGTAAAGTTGATAAGCCTCTTGCCAACCTCATCAAAAAGAGGCAACAGAAAATTCAAGTAGAAGCAATAAGGAAGGAAAAGGTTGAAATCACCACAGACCCACTGGAAATTCAGAAAAGTATAAATAGCTATTTCAAAAATCTTTACACTCGCAAAATAGAAGACATGGAAGAAATGGACAGATTCCTCGAAAGGTACAATTTACCAAAACTGAATCAAGAAGATATAACAACTCTCAATAAGCCGATAACAGCCAACGAAATATGAAATGTAATAAAAAGCCTACCGACAAAGAAAAGTCCAGGTCCTGATGGATTCACAGCTGAATTCTACAAGAAATGTATAAAAGATATAATCCCTACACTCCACAAACTCTTCCATGAAGTTGAAAAGGAAACAGTCCTGCCAAAATCATTTCTGGAGGCAAGTATAATACTGGTTCCAAAACCAGGGAAAGACACAAC
>PVKA01010692.1:0-63519 GCA_004027165.1 Ctenomys sociabilis
TTTTTTTTTTTTTTTTTTTTTTTTTTTTTTTTTTTTTTTTTTTTTTTTTTTTTTTTTTTTTTTTTTTTTTTTTTTTTTTTTTTTTTTTTTTTTTTTTTGGTCTTCCAAGTAGAGTATCATGTTATCTGCAAATAATGATAATGTAACTTCTTCTTTACCTATTCTTATTCCTTTTATTTCTCTCTTTTCTAATGGCTATTGCTAATGATTCCAGAACTATATTGAATAAGAGGGGTGATAGAGGACATCCTTGTCTTGTACCTGATCTAAGAGTAAAAGATTTCAGTTTTTCCCCATTTAGAATTACATTAGCTGTTAGGTTGTCATAGATGGCTTTTATCAAATTGAAGCAGAGGTTTTCTATTACAATTTTCTGTAGGACTTTGAACATGAATGGGTGTTGGACTTTATCAAAAGCTTTTTCTAAAACAATTGTGATGATAGTCATTTATAGTTTTCGCTCCATTGATATAGTGCATTACATTTATAGATGTTTTGAATATTGAAGCATTCATGCATCTCTGGAATGAATCCTACCTGGTCATGGTGTATGATCTTCTTGAGGATTTGCTGTATTCTATTTGCTAGGATTTTATTGAGGATTTTTCCATCTCTGTTCATGAGCAAGACTGGTCTGCAGTCCTCTTTTTTAGTTTTGTCTTTCCATGGATTTGTATAATACCTGCCTGCAGTAATGATTTTGGGAGGATTTATTACTTTTCAATTTCATTGAAGAGTTTCAGGTGTATAGCGCGCATATCTTCCATAAAACATTTTGTAGAATTCAGCTGTGAATACACCAGGACCTGGAATTTTCTTTGTAGGAAGGTTTTTTTATTGCATCTCGTATTTCATTGTGTGTTATTGGGCTATTAAGAGTGCTTATATCTTGTTCATTCAATTATGGTAATTTGTACCTTTCTAAGTATATGTCCATTTTGTGCTTGCTTCTACTCTGGGAGTAAAGATTCTAAAAGTAGCTATTGATAATCTTCCGAATTTGCACTAGGTGTGTGGTGATTTCATCCTTTTCATTCCTTATTGCTTGTATTTGAAATTTTTTTTCTCTTTTTTTGATGAGGTTAGCTAAGGGGCTTATGGATTTTATTTAATCTTTCAAAGAACCAGATTTTTGATTCATTAATTCTTTGAAATATTTTCTTTATATCAATTAAATTAATTTCTCCTCTAATCTTTATGATTACTTTTTGTGTTTGGGCTCTAGGTTTGATTTTCTCTTCCTTTTCCAGACATTGAAGGTGCAACATCAGTTTGTTTAGTTGTTCCGTTCTGTTTTCCTAATGTGTGAGTTTGTAGCTATGAATTTCCCTCTAAAAAAACTGCTTTATTCGCATCCCATAAATTCTGATAAGGTGTGCTAGAATTTTCATTGAATTGTAGATACTGTTGAACTTCTTGTTTAAATTTATCTGTGACCCACAGATTACTAAGTAGGATGCTCATTAATTTCCATGTATTTAAGGGGTTTTCTTATTTTTTTTGGTCATTTATTTCCAGTTTCACAGCACTGTGGTTAGGTAATATGCGTGGGATAATTTATGTTTTATTGCATATACTTAAGCATGATCTATAGACTAGAATGTGTTCTATTTTAGAAAATGACCAATGTGCATCTGAAAAAAAAAAAATGTGTGTTCAGCTTTGGTTGGGTGGAACACTCTGTATATGACCACCAAGTCCATTTGTTTCAGGCTTTTGTTCAGTTCTGTTATTTCTTTCTTAATTTTTTGTCTGCTTGGCCTGTCTTTTTTGCATAAGGGATTGTTAAGGTCTCCTGTTAAGAATGTGGCACTGGATTTTTTTTTTTTCATGTCCATTAAGATTTGTCTTATATAGTTGGGTGCTCCAGTGTTTGGTGCATAGTTTTTTTTCTTTTGTGAAAGCAGGGATTGAACTCAGGCCTTTGCACTTGCCAGGCATGTGTTTATTGTGCTGAGCCATCTCCCTGGCTCTTTGGTGCATACATATTTATGAGTGTTAGCTCTTCCTCTTGGATTTTTCCCCTAACCAGTATATAGTGACCTTCTTTGTTTCATTTGATCATTGTTGGTTTGAAGTTGAGACTGTCTGAGAACAGGAATGTTACCCCTGCTTTTTTCTGAGGTGCTGGGGCATGAAGTATTGTTTTTCATCCTTTCACATTCAGCCTATGAATTTCTTTATGAGTTAAGTGTGTTTCTTGTATACAGCATATTGCTGGATTTTGCTTTCTAATCCAGTGTGCCAGTCTATTTCTCTTAATTGTTGAATTGAGTCTATTTACAGTCATGATTATAAATAAGATGTGTTGACTTACAATTGACATGTTATTTACCTGCTATTGTTTACTCCTTTTTCTCTTGTGTTTAATTGCTTGTCCTTTTTAGTGAGTTCCTTCTGCCCTTGTTGCTAGAGATCTGATCATTTTTGTCCCTCTGTGGAACATCTTTCAGCAGTCTGCATAGGGATGGCTTTGTTATTATGAAATTCTTTAGTTGTTCTTTGTCATGGAAGTATTTCACTTCTCCATCAAACTTTAAAGAGAGTTTTGCAGGGTATAGTAGTCTGGGTGGGAATTTGTTTTCATAGAGGAGTTGAAGTACTCTGCTCAGTGCTCTTCTTGCCTTCATAGTTTATGAAGAGAAGTCAGCCATAATTCTGGTGGGTTTTCCTTTGAATGTGATCTGCTTCTTTTCTCTGGCAGCTTTCAGTATATTATTGTGCTTGATTTCTGGGATCTTGTCTATTATATGTCTCAGTGTGTTTTTAATTGGGTTGAAGTTATTTGCTATTCTATATGCTTCGGTTACCTGAATGTCAATTGTTTCCTCATATTTTGGAAGTTTTCTGCTATTACTTTTACTCATATTCTTTTTGTATCATTGGTATTGACTCTTTCTTTCTCATTGATGCCTATTAGTCTCACATTGGTCATCTTTGCATCGTCATTCAGCTGATGAATTAGTTTTTCCTGTATTCTAGTTGTTTTTAAGAGATTATTTCTTACCTTTTCACTGGGTGTACAAGCATTTTCAAGATCTGAAACTCTATCTTCACTTCAATCAAATGTTACTGAGATTTTAAGTTTCTCTACATCTCTTTAACTTTGCTTCATGTGATCTATGTCGTTCCTCTATTGCTCATTCAAGGAGTCTGTCATTTTTCTAATCTCCTCTATTTTTATTAATGTCTTCTTTAGAAGCTGCTACTACTTATTTTCTTCTGACACTATTAATTCATACATTTCAGCTGGGCTAGTGTCTTCTCCACTTGTTCTGGGTGGGCATTGGTTTTCCTTTATATGTTTATGTATTTCATTGTTTACTTCAGATGCTATTAATTCAGAGATTTCTTGTTTGTTGCAGAAATTAATTTTGCTCTGAGTTCCTCTATCTTTTTTTTTTTGTTTGTTTGTTTGTTTGTTTCTGTACTGGGGATTGAACTCAGGACCCTGTGCTTGCCAGGCAAGTGTTTGTTCTATTGAACTATCTCCCCAGCCACCCTCTATATCTTTCTGCTGTTATTTCTTTACCTTAGATGCTATTAATTCATACAGTCCAGCTGAGCTAGGGTCCCCTGCACTTTTTCTGGGTGGCCTTGCGACCTAAGATTGCATTTTGCTCCTTGCTTTTATCATTTATTATAGTATTAATCTCTGATGTTTGGTGTGGTGCTTTGGTGCAGTTATAACCTTAACTCCCAATGAAATACAGATACTGATATACCAAGTTACATCCCTTTTGCAAGACGTTTTTCCCTAGATTAGCTGCGTGGTTTTGACCCTAGTCTCACTGCAGGGACTACAGCTGCATAATTTCACCCCAGTTCTGTATGCCAGGCCTGGGCTGGGTCTAGAAGAGTATGGGGGTCGTGAAGGAGAACACAGAAGCTCCCACACACTCACTACCTGAACTTTGGCTGATGTGAAGAGCTCCCTAGAGGGTGGTTGATGTTCTCACTCACAAGGAGGGCTGTGCTGGCTCTTGAGGGGCAGTGGAGGTCCGCAGAATGAGGGAAAAGGTCTCTTGTGAGAAGCTGGCCTGGTATTGATCCAGTGGGCGCACGACAGCTCAGAAGCTCTCCCATACTCTCACATAGTCTGGGGTATGGCATCTGGAGTAGTCTCTAGAGAGCAGTGGAAATTCGCACTCACAGGGCAGGCTGTGCTAGGTCTGGAGGGACTAGGCAGGTCTGGAGGATGTGGGGAAAGCATCTGTCTTGTGCTCCAGGGATTTTCTTGGTCTGGTTTGTGCAGGACAGCGCAGAAGCTCTCCCCCACACTCATAGGGTTTGGGATGGACAGATCTGGACACTAATATCAGTTCATTTTAAAAGAATAATAAATAAGAAGACTAAGATAATAGTTTTTCTTGAGCTTGAGAGACAATTCATCATGAAGTTCCTCTTGGTATCCTTCTAGTTAGCATTCTATTGACTGAAGGCTAAAATAAGAAAATATGTAATTAGCAAAATTTCAAATACAAAAATAAAGCATTTTTTGCATAATGAGAGGAGCTGAACTATAATAAATTGTAAAAAGTTTTAAAGTATAGCTTCAGAGAGTAAGAGAAACTTGCCCTCTTAAGTGGCAGACGTGACTTCTACAAGCTTCTGTGTTATAGAGTGTACAATTATCAACAGTAATCATGGCAATTGTTTGTTATTTTATTCAACTGCCTCCATGGAAACAGTTTGTGTTTCTATATTTTACATCTCTAAGGTAAAACTTAAGCTATCTCTTAAGATCAGCTAATGAGTCTTAATTTTAATCAAAGTGCTTTATATAAGAACAAACATTGCTTACAGAAAAAAGAGACAGTGGAAGTCTCCAGTGCAGAATCTGCTATGGACAGAAGCATTGAGCTTTGGGGAGCCGTTTCCTTAGCAGACATTTATTGCTGTTATGTAAGTCCAGTTTTAATGTTTCTCATTAAAGTTGTCATTTGGTATCTCATGCTTTCATCATGAAAAAACTAATATTTAGAAATCAGTGAATATGCCATTTGTTTCCTGGACATTGTTTTAATTAAATCCTCGCATTATTTCTATTAGATTGTACTAGAATTATGTTTTTCTTAATGAATAAAATGCAAAGAAAAATGATTTAATATGCTTAAAGTAACATTTTAAAAAATCTCAAATGATCTTCAGAATCTTTGTTATTGAATATTCCATTATTGTTCATTATAGTTACTGATTATGCACCTAATTGAATTTAAGGTTAGCCCTATAGGTTAACTTTGTTCATGAATTTGAATAAAAATGGCACATTACAGTTCTCATTAAAAGCTGTAAGATCTTTTCCCATAGTTAAATTTGCATGCCTTTCCCTTTGTAAGAGATTAGCATAAATTTAGTTAGAGCCTATTCAGTCAGCCTGCATCCCAGCATTAAGATGTTGCTTAGCATAATTATCACTATTCTGAAATGAAGTCATAGGATGAAAGTATTCATTGTCTTGAAATTCTAGCCTGTTTTTCTTTTTACTGTTTTTACCTGTGACATAGTCCTTATGCCATGTTATCGTGCATGTCTAGATGTCTCTCCAAAGAGCATGCAGTCATAGGACTTTTGCAGGAGTGGCAGAATCTAGTGTA
Source organism: Ctenomys sociabilis (assembly GCA_004027165.1). Taxonomy (NCBI): domain Eukaryota; kingdom Metazoa; phylum Chordata; class Mammalia; order Rodentia; family Ctenomyidae; genus Ctenomys; species Ctenomys sociabilis. Next base: position 5,598 of record PVKA01010692.1, read on the forward strand.
TGATTCTGGGACTAAGGATGTATGGTTGTTAAGCCCTTCCACTCAATGGTTCCATACAGTTTTGGCAAAGGTCATGGGTTTACATATTAAACCTGCCCTGAGGTGGGTACTCTGTTTGCAACATAAGGGAGAGAGTCTTTCTCTCCCTTGTGACTTTTGCTGTTTTCTGGCACCATGAATTGTTGTTGCTTTATCAAGAATCACCCTGCACTTGAACCAGATAATTATGGACTAAAACTTCTATGAACACTAAGACAAATAGACATTTCCTCCTTTAACTTTGGGTGTCAGAGATTTTGTCTCAGCAGTGACAATAAGCAATGTCCCGTGAGAAAATGAAATGACACACCCAATGTGATATAGCTGGTTCTTTTAGACTCTTGGATTTTCAGTATACAGTTCTGTGAGTGCCAAAAGCCATCCATGGGGAAGATTTGTTGATTTTGGTACCAGATAAAGAAGACATAGAGTTCTTTTCTTCATGTTAAAAATTAGAATATGTCATTTGTTAATATTAATTAGAGTAATCATCAATGATCTTCTATTTGCACTGACTAAAGTTACATCTATATAAGAATATTTTGTTACTTGATAAAAATGTTTCAGCAATTAGATTTGTCTTTGCATTTCAGATTCTCAAAGGTGAGTGGGTCAGGCTATATTTCCATTGTACAGATTTCTTTATCTGAACATGCATGGTCTGTGTGCATTACCATTTCCATCCCCAAGTGAGACTGACTTGCTTTTCACTTTTAGACTAAGAATTCCTTAAAAGCCTGTGAAGTGGTTCAGATGCATAACTTTAGACACTTATATCTGCTACTAAGGATGGGTATCCTATTTTAGTGGCAGTTCTTCCACTAAAATACATGGAGCACCTAACTGTGCTCTAAGAAAAGGATCCATGCTTAAACATTTCAGCAATCACAGCATTCATAAAAATTTCAACGTAATTACAGGTCATATGGAGGAGCAGTTAAGGTGAGTGATTCGTCACATAGAAATCAGTCAAAGAATCGATCCTCAAGGATCATTTCACAACCCGTTGAGCAAAGCATTAAGAGAAGCAAAGAGAAAATATAATGCATTATGCTGGAGTGAAACACAAAGGTCTTTCATTTATAAAGTGAGTGGCTTCTCAAAAAATGTCTCTTCTTCTTTAATGAATATTCTTTTCCACATTTATGACTCAAGGGAGCACAGAGCAGGACTCTATCTTTCAGAATTACATAGCATTTACAGCTAACCATTTTGGTTTTCATTTACAAGTACTGATTATGGTGAATTCATAGATAGCTTTTTAAGGTACTGTTCCTTGTCAATAATTTCTAAAAGTCAATGAGATACAAGATGAAATAGCATTGGCAAAAAAAATGTAAATAGCAATGGAATAAACTTGAGAACCTAGATGTAAACCCATACATCTATAATAATCTAATTTTGAGAAAAATGCTGAGGACACTCAGTGAAGGACGGAGAGTCTTTTGCAAAATAATTATACATTTGTATGGAGAAAAAAGAAATTAGATCTCTCTCAAAATTATAAAATTTAAATTAAATTAATTTAATTTGGATTAATTTTTAATATAACACCATGTAATTTTAATTAAAATATAATTAATTTTTAATATAATAATTTCTCTGCTGGAGAAATTATTTGGAATATTCTTCAGGACAAAAAAAAGCAAGGAATTTTGCGTAAGCACAAGAAACAAAAACAAGATTGGGATTACATAGAACTGAAGAACTTTTTATACATACAGAAGGAAACAAATGAAACTGAGAAAATAATATATGGAAAGGGAAAATATGTATAAATTATACATGCGACTCTGTTTAATATCCAGATTAGAAAAAGAATGTAAGCAAGTCATTAGTAAAAGTAATTTTAAAAATAGCTAGGCCAGCCAAATAGTTCAGCTGATTAAAGTGCCTGCTTAGGCAGACACAGGGGATGGGAGTTCAATACCTGGGGAGTGCTGAGATAGTGAATGAGACTGGATTTGGTGGCATGCTCATGTAGTCCCAGCACTTGGACGCTGTAAACAGGAAAATCACTATGAGTAAGATCTATGCAGTGAGACGCTGTAGACCCTTTAAACCCTGTTGTAAAATACAAAACAAAGAAAACTAAAAATAAGTACAAGATATAAGCAGACATCATCAAAATGAAATATTAAAGAAACAGTGATTATATGAAAATTATTCTCATCATCATAAACATAAAACTAATGTTAATAAAAATGAAGCATGAATTATTACCTCACTGCAGTGAAGACATTCAAGAAAAGACAGTAACAAGTGCATCTGGGAGAAGACAGCCCTTGCAAAACTTTTCGGCGGGAGGTTGAATTAGAGGCAATACAAAAAACAGAACAGACAGATCATCAAATATTAAAAATGGGGCCACCACCTGATTCAGACATCCCAATATAAGTGACATGCAGAGCAGAAATGAATCCTGATGCCAACATAGCCATCTGCATTGCTATACATATCACAGCTCTGTTCACAATAGCCAATAATTGTCCAACGACTGATGAATGAATTGAGAGAACTGTGGTACGTATACAATATGGAATGCCATTCAGCCATAAAACACATCCTGTCATTAGGGAACATAGGGATATAACTGAAAATCATTATGTTAATTGAAATTAGCCAGGCAGAAAAAGATAGGTTACTGCATTATTTCACTCAAATGTGGAATCTAAAAGATTGATATTACACACACACACACACACACACACACACACACACACACACACCCCATCCCGAGTGTGTAAATTAATCTAGAAGCTATTTATGAAGATTGTAGTGTCATTTATTGACATGAAATTAGCACATTCTGTTTTATAGGTTTATTTAATATTTTCCTCTAATTCCTTCTTTTTTCTGTATTTTCCATAGAAAAGTTATTTGCTTAGTTTTTGGTACCGGGATTGAATTTGGGACCTTGTGCTTGCCAGGCCAACACTTAGCCCAGGTACCTATATTCCTGGCCCTTGAAACATTTTAGCATATCAAAGACAGTACAATAAACACCTGCATTCAGGTTTTCAAGGATTATGAAATTGTCGTTTTAATCCCCAAAATTTAATATAAGTGAAAGGAGTTTGAGTTCTTTTGGGATGTCTATATGTATCCTCTGGAATAATTGGTGGAACAAAGAACAATAGATACAAAACATATCAGGGCAAATGGAAGCTGAAAGACAATCCCGACGTCTCTAGAACCAGAAGCTAACAGTCATGGAGGAAAGTTTATCTCTAATGTGAGATTCTAAAAATCCTTCAATCAAATCAGGGTCACATATTTTTTGTGCATACTTGATAAAGCTTCTACTACCACAGGTGTGGAGGTGGCTACCATGAAGCTGCTGCCTGGTGTGCAAGATAAATGCGAGAACCACAGGAGCAGGAACTGGTAAAGACACCTTCTGATGAAGAAAGTTGGTGTGCAAGCTCTCTTTGGAGGGCTGATCTGAATTATGACAACAAGATTTATTAAAATTTAGAAGTTGAGTCTGGATGAATCTAGGGAAGAAAAATAACAGAATGGATGGCTTTTTATTTACTTATGATCACTATAGCTTCATTTTGTGCATTTCAGTCCCATGACACAACCCCTACAACAATCATAAATTTCACTTTGTTCTTTAGTAGAACCATTTTTCTAATCAGGAGGCAGAATGAAACATTAAAGGGAACAAAAAACAGAAAGGGAAATAGAAAATATTAAACAAGGAAATGCCGTAAATCAGTATGTAACTATATTTCTAGTAAAATATACAGCCCAATGATATCTATGGCTTATAATTAGATGTAATTTTATGCATGGATTATTTTCTCCAAAAATTAGGTAATAAAGAATCTATGAGAGCATTACATAGTGTATTAAATTATGTATGAAATACAGTTATAAAAGCATTTTGAAGAAAACCACATATCTTGAGTTCATGATATAACACTGCAAAAGCTCCTATAATATTGAAGTTATCCTTCAGAATGCAGTAACAGTTGGAAGCAAAGTTTCTGAGGTGAAAAAGAAAGACACATGCACTGGGAAACTACATATTTTACATATGTTACATTGACTGCAATGTAATTAGGCAATGATTTTCACCTCAAAGCTATGATCAATTTATCATCTTGCGAAAATCACAGGGATGTGCACAGCATGACAATTTGAATTCAATTAACTATGCATTCTTCATCATACTATTCTGAAATGCCACAAACAATTGTACATATACTGCATTGTGCAACTTATTAAAAATTTTCCCAATAAGTTTTGTTACAAAATAAATGACACCAATATCAGTAAATCAAACTATGAATAATGCATATAATACTGTGGTGTTATATTTGTAAATGAGCTCATTTATTATGTCAGGTAACATCTCTACAAAAATCATATTTGGAATAGTTTTGCATACACTGAGCTTCCTTTCTATTTTAATTTAGAAGGCTGTGAATAACGTTTTACAAAAACACTGCATCTCTTTTGAATTAATACAGTATAATGTGTTTTCAGAGATGTCAATATGAGTCTAAACTGTATATGAATTTCATTGTAGTTAAACATTAGCTGATCTGCACAATAATGATTTAAACAAAATTTGAATTTAAATAGTTATAAACTAAAAATTATATAACCTCTAAAATTATATATTGTTGTCTTTTGTATAATTGCAAAAGAAGTGTCTCTGGACTGACTCCAGAGACATTTTCTATGCTAACAATAAAAAAAAAAATCTTGTGATCTAATTGGGTACATTTTTTACAGAAGATTGATTGACCAATTTTCTGAATGGTGAGCACTCAGGGCATTTCAGAAAGACTCATTCTTTTGGGGAACTGTATTTGATATAATTTTACTTGTGTATTATGTCTACAAATGAAGAAAAGCAAGGAGCAACAAGTATTGCATTTTCCTCTGTGGGTGGCAAATGCAAGATACAGGAAATAAATTGCCTTCACTATGGTATCTTTTGATGTACTGGCTAGCACTAGGTGGTCCTCCTCTGATCATCAGTTGACTGCCTTCAGGAATACTTCATGGTAGTTCAGAAGAGAGACTCCTTGGAATTCTATAATTGAAGTAGAATACAAAGCTTTCCTAAGTGTGATACCCTGAGGTAAACTTTAGAAGGCTCCAGTAGTCAGAAGCTATTTATTATAGGGGAAAAAATCTTCAACATAAACTAATCATTTTCTAATACATTTCCCCTTAGGTATACTTATATCATTTCAAGTATACAAATTTACACAGGGACTGTTTTAAGGTCATGCTGTTATGATCTTCATTTTATAACTAATTTATAAGAAGGCTGCAAACAACTTTACTCATGGGTTCCCTCTAGCTTTTAGGAACTTGTGAATGACACCATCATTTTTCTATCTTCACTTGTTTTTTCTCCATAATTCCTAATCATCACTTGATACTGAGATTTGCAATAATTTAACTAAAAGAGGAAAGCAAATAAATCAATTAGTAAAGGGTAAATATTTTCAGTCTTAGGTGATAAATTATCCACTATCAATTTTTTTGTTGTGTTTCATTTTTGTTTTTGGTGTAGCTTGCTACACCAAAATTCCTTGTTAGGAATTTTAAATACACTATTTTCCCACTTCAAAGCATCATTTGCAATTTGAGAAAACTGAGGCTAATTCAAAATTGATCTACAAGCAAAGCTCAGTGTCATCTTTTGAACCTTATTCTATCTGAGTTATAAACATCATTACATTGTCACATCAAACAATGTAATGACTCTGCCAAAAAAAAAAAAAAAAAGTGTACGCATGCACAAGAAAAGGAAAAATACTACATTTTTCAGCAGATTGGTTACCCTAATATGAGGACCCTAGATGATGTTATCTATCCCAGAAAATTCACTACACTGCCATCCATTAAAAAAGAAATGCAAAATGCATGCATAGCAATATCAATGACCAAGATTACCCCAGCAGCAGTTCACTATACTAAAAAATGTCTAGAAGCTTTGGAGCACCTCTTGCAAGTGTGGAGGCCAGAGATACCATGTATTAGTCTCATGGTGGCTCGATAAACTTAATATTAAAATATTTATACTAGTTGTTCTTTTCCTGAAGTGTGTATTCATTTTTTGGTAGACTCTGTATATAATGTTTCAATATGTACAAATAAATCAAGAAATTTACATATATTTGTATATTTGAAAACTTTTTTCCACTCATTGTAAAATATATTTTAAATTTAGAGAGTACTGAGGTGCTGACAATGTTTCAGTAAGTAAACATTATGGAGAGTAATTCAATTCTGACCCATAGGATGCTTCTTGTTTCATCTGAGAGAAACCTGAGATGCAAGATTTGGATCTACTCAGCAATTAAAAAAAGAATTGTGATATGTGATGTAATTGGTATATTTTTCTTAAAAATTTTGGCAACTTTTATCTCCTCTTATGGGTTTCTTCCAAATGTGAAGTAAGCAAGTTTATTTCATCACGTTTTAAGTGAAAAATCATGTAAAAGTATGTTTGAATTTGGAGGAAGTATAGAATTCTTAGACTTGAGAACGAAAGCTCAAATTACTTATACTAGTAACAAAGTAACCTATTAAAATCAAGAAAAATTTCTGTACTGGATTCAGAACAAGAGGACCTGAAATTTTATGTACTACACATTAAGTGCTAGACCAATAAAGAAGCCATAGTCTGATGTTAACCAGGTATAGAGAAAAACTGGTTGTTTATTGACTCCATTGTGACATTATCTCAACTGCAATAAATAAAATAAAAAGTGGGGGATGAAGCTTAATAAAAAGGTCCTGGCCTAGCCCAGGGAGAAAGCTCGGTAGTCTGAGCACAGGCCTGGAAACATCTAGAAAAATGTTGAAAGTGTCTTTATAGAAGATTCCAAACTGGAATTGCATAGACAAATTTGTTTCCGAGAATATCTTCAATTGAGCCTTGCTATATTTCTCTTTATAGAATTTGAAGCCCAGGTATGGGAGCAACAGGCAGAAATTCACAGAGTCCAGCACAGTACCAAACGCTACAAGCTCATGTCCCAGGTCCTTGGCTCCAGCCAGCACTCATTCAGTTGTAGACAGATTTTCAGCCTGTTTACCTTGGCTTGGAGTACATAGGCTTTGACCTTGAGTTGTATTTAATTACTAAGACCAGAACTGGGGAGGTAGGTCAATAGAATAAGTGTCTTCCTGGCAAGCACAGGGTCCTGAGTTCAATCTCTGGCACAGCAAAAAAAATTATTAATAATAATAATTACTAAGACCAGAGAGAGGATTTTCAGAATATCTCACTCCAGCTAAAAAAATACAGAATCTAAAGAGCTATATCTTGACTGTCACATAAAACAAACAAATGTGTATATTACATTTAAAAGGTATAGGGCTGGTCAGATAGCTCAGCAAACTAAAAGGCCTGCTTAGGCAGAGCACAGTGGCTGGGGTTGGTGATTGGGACTGGGCGTGATGGAACTAGCTGTCATCCTGGAGGAATTAAACTTACCTAGAGACAAAATATTTGTAAACCACATGCCCAGTGAAGGACTAGCACTGTGAACTTCCAAAAGATATGCACAAAACTGCATATTATATACCTTCTAGTAAGGAACCATAGGCCAGGGTGACACCTCAATAGAATAAGCACTTGCCTGACAAGTGAAAGAGCCTGAGTTCAATCCCTGGTTCCACAAAAAAAAAAAAAAAAAAAAAAAAAATTCGGAACATTAACATTGCTCTCATTTATATAATATTTGAGTTAGTAGCAAAGATAATTTTCTCTGCAACTGTTTCTTAAATAAATCTATTGTTTCATAAATGACGGGACCATCCTCCCAGAATAACTATAAAGGTAATAAAAGTCCCCATCTGTATACTATAGTACATCATACCATATTTTGAAATCTTATTTATTTCATTAAGGCAACCAGAGGAAGTAGATGTCCTCTTAATGGTAGAATTCCAAAGGAAATTACAGGCATCATGCTTCCATTGCTTTTATCAAATGTATTCTGGGGCACAATGCTGAATAAAAATAAGACCAAGACACACCCAAATTAGAACTGAAATGATTTCAAATGGGCATTTTGCAAACTGCTGCTAAGAAAAAACAAAATAACTAGTTTGTCATTTGCAGATGGATTCAGTTGAAAATATGTATTTTATTATAACAATTTTGATGAGCTAAACCTATAGATGATTGGGTAAAGAACATCTGATATTTACACACAATGCAAAACTACTTTGCTGTAATGAATGAAAACCACGTCATTTATAGGAAAACGGATGCACTCTGACACTGTATGTCACGTGAGGTGAATAAAACTCACAAACTTAGAGGAGCATGGTTTCTATTATAAGAGAGATAGAAATTATGAAGAGCAAAATACAATAGAGATGATAGGAAGGAGAGAGATGGATCATTCTCAAAGGGGAAAGAAAGGGAGAGTAAGGAAAGGGAATGTAAAAGAAAAGATGTGTGTGTACACATACAAGCTCCACGCAGAGTGAAAATACCTGTACCACAAATGTGCACTAGAATAATAAATCCACGTGCTAAAATTTCAAAAGACAATTATTTATATCATTGAGTTATCCATATCACAGTTGAATAAATTAAAAGTAGACACTTTTAATTTGGGAGTTAAACTTGTGTTTTATTTAGCATCTCAAAGTTATCTTGTGAATATGATCAGGTATGAATGGTTATATATTCTCATGTAAGGAAGGGTTTTGGAGGGAAATGTTTCTGTAAGATTTAAAAGGACATTTTGATCTAAAAGTGTTTCATGGAAGAATTTTAATCTATGTGCTCAATATTGAAATTCTTAGTTTAGAAATGAAGAAGACTTTGTTTACTAGTTTATAGAATATGGGCTCCTAAACTTGATTCTTTTCACCATTCTGGTCATGAGATAAGTTGAAAAAAAAAAACCAAAATAACATTCAGTACCTAGGGTCAGTGCTGACTTTATGGGGAAGGCTGGTTATGGTTCTCATCCAGTTCAGTCTACCACAAAAGTGGCAGAGAGAATTGAGTCCTTGAGCCAAGGCACAGATTTTATAATCTTATTCACAAAATGAGGGCATAAAAATCAGGTGATTTCCAAGTTCCCTCTTGTATAAATATTTTATGATTCTATTCAGAATATTATCAGACCTATAATTTAATAATTATATGTCATAAATAATGAAAAGTTTTTGAGACATTAAGACGTTAAGGAAGATAATTCTAAAATTTATAATCCACCAATATAGTGTGTTTCTAAGTGAATAACCATCTAAATTTGCATATAAATCTAATACTAATTTATAGCATATGTAAAATTATGTTTATATTTATACACAACCCATGTGATTTATTTGGCAATATTAGTATTTACTTTTAACGCAAATAGTAAACCAATTTGAGACATAATGTGATTCTATAAATTTGAAACATGGTATTATGTATTTGGAAATGAATATTACTATATAATTTTGATATCATTGAATAAACAAAGGAAGAAAACAGACCAATGAAAAACAGAAATAACATATAAACATTTTAATATCTAATTCAATTTATAACAGTGTAATATAAAAACAAATATAAAACACATTTCACTGAGGAGTTCAAGAATGAGCATACAAAGATATTCAATACTCTCCTCCTCTCTGCCGAGTAGTCTTAGTTCGGCAACTGGAAAGAGTTCTTTTCCAGAAAAATCTTTGAATGGGATGCTCCAGCAAAAACCACCAGTACTGGGCTGAACATTGTAGCTATGCAAAAATTCCACAGATCTCACGGGCTATGTTCCCATTAGGGGACCTGCCCAATAGCTAAGCTCCACAAAAGCTTTTTATATTGTTTTCCCGCAGTGCCCTAACCTCAAACATATGCAGCTCACTGTTCTCTTGAAAAAGTAGCTGCTATCAAAATCTGTTTTTTTCTAGAGAGTAGACACGTACATAGACCCTCCCTGTGCCCTCACATAATTATGTTTTCCAAGAATTTAGTAACAGAATCTCAATAACAAATTAAAAATTTTGCTATTCTTAGGGATTACAGATTTATGAACCTGATTTCACCTAGCAGAGCAGCTACGAACATAGCATCCAAACACACACAGTTCTGCATTGTAAAAGAAAGATGATTCTGCTTGGAAAATGATGTTACTGTCAAAACCTAAAAGACCAGACCATTGCAATTGAATCTCCACTACTGGGAACTCTGCAGTCTGCTGCTGCCCCCAGTGCAAACAGTTGCTCATTGGTCCATGGAACGCTGTACTGGAAAACTAACACAGGCCAGGACTAGGGTGGTGCTGTATGATCAGCTATCATCTTTACAGTAACCAGTAACTAGCAGGCCTACATTATCTCTACAACTAAGAGCAGGAACTAAACTCTGGAACTAAATTTTTCCTCTATTCCCATCTATACAGCTGGCTACAGTTTTGTTTCTACCACATTGTCTTTGTGACTTAGATTCATGCTGAAATTAATATTTTGGGATCCCTCCAGCAAGAATGAAAAGAGAGACATAAAAAACATATGTAATAGATGATCATTGAAAATTTACCTGATAATGAGAGACATTTGGTTATTATGGTACAAGAGTCCCACAAGACTCTAAGGAGACATTAACAGAAAAGATACTTAAAGAGACATAGCATAGTCTTACTGTCCAAATTATAAGAAAGGGCATTCTGAAACACACGAGAGTTATCAGACAACTAGCAATTGTCAAAAGTTGTTGACTTGTGCCTTGTACAGCTCAGCATACTAATATACTTTTACTCTTTATTTATTTATTTTATTTTATTGAACTACAAATGTTAATCAGACAGTTTCAAGACACCTTAACAATACAGATTCGATAAATTAATACATTGCAAACTGTTTTGATAATGTTTTGATATTATACAAGGTGCATACATGATATTATATTTACAGATATTATTTTAGCAGGTATCACTTATCAGTAAATTGAGAGTGTAGCTGCTTACTTATCTTATTTTTTATGCCTGAATTATATCAAAAATTCAATAATTATTTTCCAAGTGGATGACCATAGTAATAGAAGCCGACATAATATCCTGTCCAACCACCAGTAGTGCAGATCTTACTTCTCATAGAATTATGTAGAAGCACAGCGTTATCTATCCCAACTGTACTGTCTATACACACACACATCATGATTTTTTCTTTCTATACCCCTTCCTTTGTCTACAGCTGTCAAAGATGGGCACTCTATTGTCATTCAACTAACTTAGGTGCTTGAACTCAACAACACAATCCAACACAGTCCAGCATTCCACAACAATAGTGAGTTATTCAAAGAAGTTGTCAACCATAGCCATTTATAGCTCAGCTTAATATTATGGCCCCACGATGTATACTTCATTTTAATACTTTTCTGCTGGATGGTTAAGACCTAGATAGATCAAGGCTTATATACCAACACATGAACTTTATATTTCCTATGTGGTCAGTGAAGTCCTCTCTGGGTTTATCTTGTGGTCCTGTACATTATTCTGTAGTTCCTTTGTCTGTGTCATCCATGTGGATGAGTTACGGCCAATGCTTGACCAATTTGCTCTCTATGAGAGCATGAGAGAAAGTTATCTCTTCATGTGACTCTCCCCAGGCATACCATAGAATTTCAATCTCTTTCCTCTGTGGCTCCATAATCTCCTTGTTCAGAAAATGTGGAGCTCACCTGAGTTTCATGATGTTGCGGTACAGGTTCTCCTATGTCCTGAGTCTTCGCTGACCTTGAAAGCCTAGAGCCAAAATGTTGGCTGGCCTTGTGGCTCTTCTATTTCTCCAACTCTGACTTGTATCCAATCTTAAGTTGTTAACCACCCAGAAGAAAAGCTGATTAGTATCCTGCAGCATATGCCATTCACTGTGCCTTATCTGACTCAATTGATTTTAGTTGTTGTATGTTTCCTTTTGTATTTCTGCTTTTTGCTTGTTATACTAGGGAGACTATATGATATTTACACATGTGTGTCTGGTTTATTTCACTTATGAGTATATGTTCAAGTGGCATCCACTTCAATATAAATGCTTCAAACTTATCATTCTTAATAGCTGAGTAATACTCCATTATATAGAAATACCACATCTTTTTCAACCATTTCTCATGTGATGGACATCTTGGTTGTTTCCAAGATTTCGCTATCACACATTGCGCTGCTATAAACATAGGTACACATATATCACTACGATAAAATGTTTCCAGATCCTTTGGGAAAATTCCCAGTAGGAGGATAGCCAGCTTGAATGGGATTTCTAGTTCTACTCTTTTGAGGAGTCTCCACACTGACCTCCACAATGTTTGTACCAGTCTAAATTCCCACCAGCAGTGAAGTGTTCCCTTTTCCCCAAAACCTCTCCAACATTTGTTGTTGGTTGTTTTCCTTATGATAGCCATTCTTTCAGTGTTGTTTTTATTTGCATTTCACGAATGGCTAGCGATGTGGAGCATTTTTTCATATATTTGTTTGCTTCTTTAATTTCATCCACTGAGAAGTGTGTATTCATCTCAGATGCCCATTTCTTCCAAGCTCTGGTTCAGTTCTGCTACTTCCTTGTTAATTTTTTGTCTGGTTGATCTATTTTTTTATATAAGGGTATATTAAGATCTCTTGTTAAGATTGTATTCTTAGATATAAAGTTTTTCCTGTCCACTAAGATTTGTCTTACATAGTTGGGTGCTCCTGTGTTTGGTGCATAGATATTTATGAGTGTTACCTCTTGCTCTTGAAATTTTCCCCTGACCAATATATAGTGGCTTTCTTTGTGTCGTTTGATCATTCTTGGTTTGAAGTTGAGACTGTCTGAGAACAGAATTGCTACTCCTGATTTTTTCTGAGGTGCTGGCACATGTAGTATTGTTTTCCATCCTTTGACTTTGAGCCTATGAATGTCCTTTTGAGTTAAGTGTGTTTCTTATATATAGCATATTGTTGGATTTTGTTTCCTAATTTACTGTGCCAGTCTATTTCTCTTAATTGGAGAATTGAGTCTTTTTACATTTATGGTAATAATTTAATTGTGCTGACTTATGTTTCCCATGATATTTAGCTGGTATTGTTTATTCCTTTGTAACCTGTGTTTACTTGACTGTCCTATTATTGGATTCCTTCCATTCTCATTCATGGAGTTCTGGTCATTGTGGTCTCTCTCTAGAACATCTTTCAGCAGCCTGTGAAGGGATAGCTTTGTCATGAAATTCTTTAGTTGTTCTTTATTGTGGAAGTATTTCACTTCTCCACCAAACTTGAAAGAGAGTTTTGCAGGATATAATTATCTGGGCTGGAATTTGTTTCCGTGTAGGACTTGAAGAACTCTGCTCCATGCTCTCCTTGCCTTTATTATTTGTGTAGAGAAGCTGGCTGTAATTCTGATGGGTTTCCTCTGAATGTGAGCTTCTTCTCTCTCGCACCTTTCAGTATATTATTTTTGTGTTGGATTTCTGCGATCATAACTATTATATGTTTCGGTGTGTTTCTACTTGGGTTGAGGTTATTTAGTGTTCTGTATGTTTTGTTGACCTGAATGTTGGATTGTTTCCTCATATTTGGGAGGTTTTCTGCAATTATTTCTCCCCAAATTCTTTTTATGTCATTTGTATTGACTCCTTCATTCTCGTTGATACCAATTATTCTCACATTGTTCATCCTGGTGTCATCTTGCAAGTGATGGATTATTTTTTCCTGCATTCTTGTTGTTTTTAAGATATCCTTTCTCACCTTTTCACTAGCTACTCCAGCATCTTCAAGATCTGAAACTCTGTCTTTGTTTTCACTGAGATGGTTTTGTAGACTCGAGATTGCTATTTTTAGTTCTTCTATATCTCTTTGACTGTGTTTCATGTGTCTATTTCTTTTCTGTATTGCTCATTCAAGGAATCCATCATATTTCTGATGTCCTCAAATTTTTTTATTGATGTCTTCTTCACAGGTAGTTATTAATTCTTTTTCTGCAGTGTTTCTCCCAAGTTGGGTTTCCTCTGTATATTTCTGAACTTGTTTAGGTATTTCAGATCGTATGACTTCAAAAAGTTCTTTTTTGAATTCAGAACTTATTTCTGCTTTGCATTCCTCATGATCTTCCTGCTGTTGTTTCTTTGCTTCAGATGCTGTTAATTCTTATATATCAGCTGCAATAGTGCTCTCTGTACTTTTTCTGGGTGAGCATAGTTTTTCCACCCAATGTTTCTGGAATTCATTCTTTATTTCAGATACTATGTATTCAAATATTTCTTTTTTAATTTGGAAAATTACTTCTCATTTTATTTCCTCTATAGCTTTCTGCTGTTGTTCCATTGCTGCTGTATCTGTTAGTTCATTCATTGCAGCTGAGCTAGTGTCCCCTGCCCTTCCTGATGGACTCGAGGTCTGGGATTGCATTTTTCCCCTTATCTTTGTCATTTTTGTATAGCACTGATCTTTGAACTTTGGTGTAGAGCTTTGGTGCAGCTATAACCTTAGCTTGTTATGAGATTCAGGTGCCAGTCTATCAAGTTTGAGATTTTTCCAGATATGCCTATCCTGGATCTAGCTATTGTGTTCAGTTCCTTTTTTGCTGCAGCTCCTTTGGTTCCCCTCTGTTGTTTCCCAGGGTCAGCCCTCCTGTGTCAGACAGGTCATTCCTCAGGTGGGCGGGCCTGGGCTTTGGTGGGTCTTCTGGGCTCACAAAAGGATAGTGGATGATCTTATTCACTGAGTAGGCTGTACTGGGTTGGCCAGCCTGTGCTGGGTCTGGATCTACAGGCTGTAACCCGAGAAGGCTGGGAAAGGTCCCTTTCGTGCAGCAGGCCTGGAGCCCTCACTCACAGGCCAGGCTGTACTGGTTTTTCGGTCCATGGCGTGCGACCGAGGATTCCCGAGAAATGCCCCTCCAGCCTGGCAGGCTTGGAGTTCTCACTCCAGGCAGACCTGCTCTGGGTCTTAGGCTGTGGGGTGGGCCCGGTAATCACCTGGAAATGTTTCTCTGGCACTGTGTGCCTGGAGCTCTCACCGGGTTTTGGGGGTTGTGGGGGGGCAGGGAATTCCTGGGAAATGTCTCTCAGGCACGCAGGGCCTGGAGTTCTGCACTCACTGAACTTTGCTGCCCAGAGATTTGAGAAATTCCCACTCGCTCAGCGGGCTTTAAGGCAGGGGATCTGGGAAGATGCTGGTGAGTGGGTCCTGAGGTTTCAGGCCAGTCACTGACTTGAAGGGCTTGGGGGCAGGGATTGGGGATCACGCGTGGGAAGAAGCCAATGGCTCTCCCTCAGACTCACCACACTCGCACTGATCTGGGAAACCTTGTGAGTCGTGCAAATTCCCACTCGCTGGGAGAGATTGGGGCAGGATCCAGGAAGCTTCTGGAGTCAGCCGCTGTCTCAGGCCGTGGGTCACACTGTCTCGGGAGGTCTCTGGGGCTGAGTGGGCACAGGCGGGACTGAGTAGGATGGCGGAGTCGGCCACGCTGTCTCTGGCCGGTCTCTGGGGCTCACTTTTACTCTTTATACCTCATGGCTACACTTTTCTGCTGGATGTTTGAAACCAAGTTAAAAGAAGACCTATATAACTAAAAATGTAACTTTTGCTATCTGACAAGGTCAGGCAAATTCCTTAAGAATTTAAGCTGGAACCATGTATAACACCTATGGATCTTTTGTAGTATCAGCCATCTGGATGAGTCACAGCCATTGCTTGACCAATTTGCTCTCTGTGAAAGCCTGAAAGAATTTTTTTATCTCTAGATAACTCTCATAAGGCATGCCATACATCATACATCATCATACTTCCCTCTGTAGCCCCATAATTGCCTTGATCAGAAAATTTGGGACACCACTTAGTTACAGGATATCACAGTGGAAGTTCTCTTATGTCTTGAGTCCTTGCTGACCTTGAAGGGCAGTCCTTCAAGGCTATCTTTTTAGCCCATCTGTCAGACGAATTTTTGGTGTACAAACTGTAGTTGTTAAACATCCGGAAGAGAAGTTTAATGATATTATTGTCCTGTGACAGAGGTAGTTGAGCTTAACATTACTATCTGTCAGAATATCACATACCTTAGATATAATGGAACTGTTATTTTCCAACAATCACGGATATTCTAAAATTTAAATCCCTATAAACTTTAAAAAGTGAATACACATTTTTACAGAGAAATTTGGAACTCAAACCATGTACAACATTGTAGCAGGACAATCCTATGATATTTTGTCTTTCATGTCTCCCATTTACTTTTATTACCTTTTTTTTTTAGGCTGTTGTGCTATGTTGGGTTATTTTAATGAATTAGAATACCTACAGTGTTTGGTCTGGCATTATATATGAACAGGTTCTTTAAAGAGTTCTCCAAATAAATTTTCTCTAACAGTATTAGAACACTTATCTCTGACAAAACAAAAAGGATAATATAAATAAAGGACAATTGTGTTGTTAAAAAAATATGCGTGTATATACAAGATAGAATGGATATATAGATACTTTCTCTTAGTTCAAAGAGAAGAAAGATTTGTACTAACACTATTCAAAGAAGATATGTCTGCATTTTGTTCTCTGAATAACTAATATGAAGACAACCATATTAAAGTATAATATTGTAACTGTCCTACTAATCTGTGTTGAAACTTTAATTGCTGTTTTATCTCTTTTCATCATTAAAATGAAGAAAAATAAAGAGATGAAACCCACAGGAGAAAATGTCAAATCACATTTAAGGGAATCTTCATTAAAACAACAGTAGATATTTTTAACAGACACTATACATGACAATGGTTAATGGAATGCCAATTGATACAATGTACCAGGAAGGGAAATACCTGATTCTAATAGAATTTATATTTTTAACTTTTGAGGAATCTCCGTGGTGATTTCCATACTAGTTGTACCATTCTACATTCCCATGTTTATAATGGCAAAATTAACAATAACAGTCTTAGAAGCAGCCTACTTATCCATCAACAGATAAATAAAGAAATGTGTTATTTACATCATATCGGAGAGCCCTGCCACAAAAAGATAAATTTGAATCATTTGTTGGAAAATGGAGATTCCTTTGATACTATAATATTAAATGAAATGAATCAGACATGTAAATTTAAATATCACATAACTTTTTATACAAGAAACTCAAAGCAAAAAATCTTACAAATATTAAAATAAGACTGGGAAACAAGAAAAGAGGTAAAAGGGAAAGGACTTAGAGGTGGAGAGGGAAGAAGGGAAAAATAATAAGATATGTTACATGTACTTACTCTGAAAAGGAAATCTAAATATAATATAATGCTAGCAAATATATACTATGTAAGTTGTTTATTATATAAAAAAACATACATGCAAATCTTTTATAGTAATAAGTTCTTCACATGACTAGAAAGTATTTTCCATGAATTTAGTAACCAAATTAAGGCAATTGCCTATCTCTGAACACTGGATGGTCTAAGATGAGTGATACAATACAAAACATTCTAGATGATGCATTATGATTTTAATAGATAAAATAAACAGATTCTTAATAAGAATTATGTGATTTCGTACCTGTGCCCACTGACCACAAACATTTTGTATTATGTATTTGTATTTGAGATAAGAATGATAGCTCTTCAATACAGAGGAGAGCAGCAGATCCAATTTTAGTATATGTGCTGCCGAAGTGAGCAAATGAAGAGCAGCAGATCCACAATCTGAGATACAACTGTTATATTGCTGTATGTCATTATTTCTGGTATATATTAAGGAATGAATGGTTCATTCAGTAGATTCACCACTAAAGGAATGATGGACCTCACCAGATGACCCTTGACTCATGGAATGGACCAGGAACTATTTCACTTTAGAACTATAAAGAAATGTCATAACCTCCTATAGTTTATAAGATTAAAAAAACTTACAGGAAAGTTATAAACTGGAAGAAACTACTTGGAATATGAAAGACCAGCATATATTTAAACATAAAGAGCAAGCTGTTGTATATGGTTTCAGGGTAAATCCTCCGGGGATTTTGCTTGTCAGATAGCAAAAGTTACATTTTTAGTCATATAGGTCTTGTTTTAACTTGGTCTTAACCATCTAGCAGAAAAGTATAACCATCTATCAGAAAGGCATAAAAGTAAAATCATATTAATATGCTGAGCTGTGAAAGGTTCAACTCAACAACTTCTGATAATTGCCAGTTCTACTGATAGCCCATTAGTATTATGGACTGTTGGACTATATTGGGTTATTTTGCTGAATTCAGGTACCTACAATATTTGAACTGGTGACAAACATTAAAAGGTCCTTTAAGGACTTCTCCAAATATAGTTTCTCTAATAGCAATGGAACATCCATTTCTGACAAGACAAAACAAAAAATGGGGATATAAATATATGGATATACAAAATAGGGTATATGTACAGCTACTTTCTTTTAGTTCAATGAGAAGAAAAATTGTGTACTAATATTGTTTAGACAAGATACCATGTTTGCATCTTATACTCTGAACAACTACTGTGAAGAGAACAATATGCAATTATTGTAAGTGTCCTACTAACCTGTTTTGAAACTGTCTCATTGCTATTTCTTTTTCATTAAAATTAATAAAAATAAAAATAAAACACAGAAAGAATATTTGAATTATTTTTTAAAAACCCAGTGGAAAGTGTAGTGTAATAAATAAAAAAAATTATGAAAAGTTTAGTTTTTACAGAAATGCAAAATCCAAAATAGTTTATGTATTAATTACTTTCTCATAAATATATCCAAAGTAAGTAGATTAGTCATTTCTTTTCTGCTTGTGGTAACAAAAATAAGTGATGGAGTGTGGAATTACTAAACAATTACCAACACACTCATCCACATCATTTAGGATACAGTTTTATAATCTATATTTTTTTTACTGTTTCTTCTGATTAATCAGCTTCTTCCCTTGACATTCCCCTGGTTAAACATAGCACATTGCCCCTGCCTAAATTTTACTATATAGAAAAACCATTAGCTATTAAATATTTCAAAAGTTCTAGAACCTACCTAAAGTAGACATCAAAATTATCTACATTAGAGTGTTTTTATAACACCAAATTTGGAAAGTAAATCGTTTTCTGTAAAAATAATTAAATTTAAAAATATTTTGATAAAATATATGAAAGAAATAAAATCAGAAAAATAAACTGCTATTTTTATAAATTAATACATCATGGGAAATGGAAAAACATTGTTTTAGAATATACACAAATGGTAAAACTACAAAAGTGAAGTAAATAAAAATTTCAACTTAGAATAGTAAATATTTTCAGGGAAGCGGCAGGGAGATGGCTCAGTATAATAAGTGAGTGCTTCATGTAGTTTCGCTGTCCCTCTGCAGAACCATTGCATTAACTGCCAAATGCAACGTGACTGATTTAAAATTTTGACAAATAGAATACGTCAACTAGAGATCCAGGTGGAGTGAAACAGCAAAGGTCCAAGGACATGCTAAATGTTAGGCACCTTTCTATCATGAATTTTAGTAGGTGGTTGTCATGGAAATGAGGCAGGAGAGTACATTTCAGTTTTAGAAAATGTAAGTCTGCCTCTCTGAGACTAATTTGTACAAGGCATTGCTTGATCACTGCAGTTTGGTAGCTGGAGTGCAAGCAATTACGCTTGTTTGAGTCACATCATGTCTATTCTATTTTATCCTGAGATTCTAGCTACCATGAACAACGGCAGGATGCGCACTGCTTGTGGCAGTTCTGCCTTTGGAATCCATTAACACTGATCTTGTCATTTCTGGGAGACTATAATGTTCAATTTAGCAATGTTAAACGCTAAAAAATAATTTCAGAGTTTTCCCTTTCTTTCCTTAAAATACAGATTATTTAAAGAAAATACATGCATAAAATTTATAGAGATAAAGACAGAAAGGCAGGAAGGAAAACTGATAGTTATATTCTAGGGATAGCAGAAATAAAAGCTGGAAAAATATCTTAAGTGTCTGGTGAATTAGTCTATACAAGACCTGAAAACATTTCTAGACATTTATTGAGAAAATAAACCGTGTCTCTTAAAGCATTTATTTTTTGCTTCATAGTCAAATGTAATTTAATCTTAATAAACACAATTAAGTTGGAATTTCATACTCATGTGAAGGTTATTACAAATGATTGTGTTCTACATATTCAGTGCCTATTTGCATAAGGATTTTAGCATTCACTCAGAATTTGGACATCAAGTGTCAAAAATTTAAATATGGCAAGCCAAAAATAAAAGAAGCAATAGTATAAATCCCATTGTAGAAAAAAATATTTAATCTAAATTTTGTTTAGTGTTACATTAGAAAACATACTTTACTGTGAATAAATATGGTAGAAAAATTAATATATATGTTGCTTTTATCATATTTTTACAAAATGTAAAATCCAATGAGTTGTTAAAGAATGATTGCAGATATGTCTGTTCAGAAAATCTGTCCTGTATTCTGAGTCTTGCTCTTTTGAAGCAGCCTATATTTCAAATAGAAATAATAATTTCGGGCTGGATAGCTCAGTGGACTAAGCGTTAGCTTAGCAATTGCAGGGACTGGGGTTTGATCCCCAGCACCACATGTTTTGCCAGCCTCTACCTCAAAGGACACAGAGTCAGCCACTGAGTCTGGGTGTGGTGATGTATGCCTGTAATCCCAGGAATAGAGAGGCTGAAAACAGGAGGATCACCATGAGTCTCAACTGAGCAGTGTGACCCTGTACCAAAACCATAAAAAGGAGAGAGAGAGAGAGAGAATAATCATTGCTGTGTAGTGGCATCAGTCATCAAGTATCTTTTAAATCATTCTGTACCTGATCAGGAGGTAGCTTTACAGCAAAATGCACATTTAAACCATTGTTTTGTTAATTTCAGAGTGGCTCGTCACAGAAACCAGTTGAGGTGGTAGACAGAATTCTGAGCTGCAAAATAAAGGACCAAAGTCTTCAGTCTTTCACTATGCCTGCAGCTATTTAAATGTTTAAAGAAATGGTCAAAAAGAAAACAAAATAAGAAGCCAATTAAATTTATGAAAAATATTTTGGAATGGAGACTGTAAAACTTTACTTGCAATACCCTGCAATTACTCAAGTACTGAAAAACTTCTCAAGCCATCTGAAGTATACCAACCGGGTATAGAGTATGACAGGTGGGCAGCCACTGCCTCAATGTCTGTTGGAAATTCACTCATGAAGGTTACTGAGCAATACTGAGTTTTCAAAAAAACAGAGCCGTGACATCTACATCATAAAAAGGAAAGTACATCTTTCCAGAAAGCAAAAGTAAACATGGATTAAATAAATAAATTACTCTTGATGCCACAGAAAGTGGTCTTTCTATTTCTGCTCAATAGGACCTCCTAATGCTACTGGTCACTGGTTATTCTGCCCCAAAGAGATGTTTGCAGATGCTATCACTTTTCTTGTTTAAAAGGACAAATAGACAATCTTTGTGTTTAATGCTTCATAGAACAAGGGCTTACACCTTATGAGGAAGAATTTTAAGTATAACTCAGAGTTCATGAACTTGGAGCTGACAGCAGTATAGAGTACTTTAAGGGTTTCCCTTGGGGGAAAGGTGAAGTTACTCTACTCACATGCAACGACAGGATTTGTGGGTATCAGATTAAGTAGCCTGCAGCAGAGACTGCTACCTATACAATAGCAAATATTTTTTCTTCAGTATGAAAAAAGATGAAAATTTTATCAAGGTAGACAACTGGCTCAAATGACAGTGTTTGTGTTAGTTTTCTTAACTGCTAAATGTAGTCACATTAAAAAGTCAAAGTCAATCATATATGAAGAAAAATGATACGAATAACTTCAAGGACTATTGTAAAACATGAGGAATTGCCCTCTTTTCTGCATCCAGCTAGGCTGGAATATAGATATGATATTCCACTCTCATAACTTAGTTTGACAGAGCAGATGAGTAGATGACTTTAGCAACATGGCGCCCTCATAACTCTGCTGCAACCATTGAGAGGTAATCTCTGGACTTTAATCTGAAGGGTTTTTTAAAGTTACTTTTATAAAATATCCAGCCACAGAACAATAGTCCTTGCAGTTTCTCATGATTTCCATAGACCCTGAAGAGATTCTTCAAGAAACACCAGCAGGAGACAGCTACTTAAATATTTTGACATCTGTCCATATTTATAAACTACAGTTTCCACTTGCTTAGAGCACTTACTGCCAGTATATAAATGAGGTGTGGCAGCAACCCCTTGGCTACTATTGATGAACAATTTTGAAAAGCTAGTATTTTCATCATCTTGTGCTTAACCATCAAAAACATCCAGAGACTAACTGTAAGATCATGTATCATCCTAAATGGAAGAATAGTACTGATGTTAAAATAATTTTCAAAATAAAATGAAGAAAACTAAATGAAGTATTTTTTCTCACTTAAAAGCAGAGGCTCCTATCAGATACATATATATATATATATATATATATATATATATATATATATATATATATATACTAGATCGGACTTGTAGTGATCCATCTGTTTACAGCCTCCCAAGAGCTGGGATTACAGGCATGCCCAGTCTCAATTGCCATCTCACCACGCCCCAGGGGCGGGGCCTGCATGGCTGATCTGGGTATCGAAACACTGGCCCCTGTGCCTGCTTTGCAGGAGCTTTAATCCTCTGAGGTATTTGGCCAGCCCCAATTTTATATATTGAATTATAAAAATAATTCAAATAATAAGGATATAATCAAGCAATGGCATTTTAATTAAAGTGTTAGTTTATTTTTTTATTAGAAGGTAAGAATGCACCCACTGTCCACTGTAAGACTTCACTGCATTTTCTATATGCCTACTTG
The DNA here is from genome assembly GCA_004027165.1 of Ctenomys sociabilis. Classification (NCBI taxonomy): domain Eukaryota; kingdom Metazoa; phylum Chordata; class Mammalia; order Rodentia; family Ctenomyidae; genus Ctenomys; species Ctenomys sociabilis. The sequence continues at coordinate 28,411 of PVKA01010692.1, forward strand.
TTTACTTTTCATTTATTTAAGTTTTTTCTTTAGATTTTTATTCTGGCTTCAACATAATAATGAAACCTAAGAAAAGTTCTAAAGAAACTGCCAGGATGCTACAGTACAGGCTCTCCTATGTCCTGAGACCTCACTGACCTTGAAAGGTTAGGGCCAAAATGCCAGTTGCAGCCCTTCTTTTTCTCTAATTTGTGGTCTGCAAACTTAAGTTTTTAACCCTCCAGAAGAGAAGCTAATGATATTATTAACCTATAAGATAGGCAGTTGAGCTTAACCTCACTGTCTGAATATCAAACATCTTAGACATGTCATGGAACAGGTATTTTCCATCAAGTATTCATATGTTAAACTTTAAATCCCTGAAGGGTTTGAAGGAAAATAAAAGTAAAAAGACAGAAAAAAATTAAAAAATAGGAATAAACAGTTACATATTTTTACACAGAAATTTAGGAATCTAACCATATACAGCATTGTAGTAGGACAGTCCTACAACATGCTTTTTCTTGTCTCTTCATTTATTACCCTTTTATTTTTAACTAACATTTGCTTGAGAGACACAGTGGAAGTAACTGGTAAGACATGACAAGCAGTATGTATTTAGAAGACCAGAAGGACAGGCATTCCAAGCACCACCCTTCTATTACACATTGTTATCTTCAGTGCTTAGTTCACAGGCATCAGCATATAGAGTTAGTCATGGTGAGAACGCTACCAATTAACTACTAGTTTCAAAAAACCTGCTGAAGATTCTCAGGATCATTGCCTTAACCGTCCTGTGCATATAAATGCCTGGCTTTGCCCCTGTCATGTTTGGTAGCCTTTCTCTTTGCCCTCTCTTACTTGTCTAAATCCTCAAGTTCTCACTTTTCTTTTAATTGTTATACCTTTCTATTTTTATTTCTTCTTCGGAGTTCTTACACTAGGGAGACTATAGTGGGAACTATGATATTTAAAACTCTACATACAGCAAAATGTAAGATCTGATAAAAACTCAGATGTAGGCCTTCGAGATAACTCAGAGGTTTAAAGTACTTGCTTAGGCAAACTTAGATAAACCCAGGGACTGCAATTCCTGGGTGCACATGCCACGCCCCCAGGGCGCGTTGAGCCAGTCACAAAACAAAACAAAGAAACAACAATAACAAAAACCTCAGATGTGTCTCAGCTTTTTATTGAAATACCAGTCAGTAGAACTGAGAACAGTTTAACAAGCAACCTTTAGAATAAACATACTGCATAATTCACCCCAAAAGGTTTTTGCTGCTAAGTTTATGCATTCTTTTAGTTCTCAAGAATTAAATTGTTTTTGAAAATTTAATTCATTATTTTCATAAACCAAAACTTAAAAAAATAGTGAGAATAAAGGGTGGAGCAAGTAATAGAAAAATGCCCTATTTTTATTTGAATTATGTGTACATATGCTGACAGGTACATGTACCTAGTTTGTAAAATTCCTTTCTGGAAAGCTTTGGTAGACAAAATGGATCTGATTTGTGTGGGTTCAGTGTTCTTTAACTTGCTTAAATGGTCTGTATCTACTCTATGGAACTAGAAATTGTGGGAACCCAACACTGAAGCCAGATTTTTCTAATATTAAAATAAAAACTGGAAGTCACACAAATTTCACAGCAATTTTCATAGCAGATTGGAAATCTTAAGCATTTAAACAAAATTTTATATATATAAAGAAAAATAAAAAATAGAAGATAACTCATCTTATATTCAAAATGTGAACGATAAAAAAGATGAAGTGAAAAATAATTTTTCATTAGTTTTATTCAATTTAGGTGGGTTTGGGGTTGAATCTAGGTCTTCAATTTGCAATGATATGCGTTCCCAAACTTATTCACATTTTTTTTTTCTCGATTCCCTTCCATAACCTCCTTGCTTCCTACCTTTATACATGGCTCCTTTCTTGCCTGCATCAACCCCTCCTCCCTCCCTCCCTCACTTCTTTTTCTGTTCTTTCATCTTCTGGAGCAGGGTGTCCTAAATTGCCCCACACTTACAATTGTCTTCCCTCAGTCTTCTATCGAACTGAGATTGGGGTATCACCATGTTTGGCCCATTAAACTCCTTTTCATAAACTCCTTTAAATTACCTGAATTGTACCAGTAAACGTAATATAGAAATAAGTAACTTAAGCAAATAATCACAATAACACAAAATTTGGAAACATTTTGCATTATATGTCAAGTCTGTTTTCCATATTTTGCTGATTAATTTCTTTAAGTACTCCAGCTGAGTAAGTTCATATTTATATCTATCTATTTTTCATTCATTTATTCATTCATTTTGCAGAACTTGGAATTTAATCTAGGGCCTTCCAACAGAGATATATCCCCAGCACATTTCCTTCAGTTTTTTGTTTACTTGTTTGATATTTTTTTGTTTGTTTGTTTTGAGACTGTTTCTTTCTTAGAGTGCTGGCATTAGAGGTAGGGCCACCAGAACTGAATCCTGTATGTTATATTTAAAAATTTTAAATTTTAGCTGAGTATGGTGACACAAACCTATAATCCCAGCACTTGGGAGACTGAGGCAGGAGGATCACTGTGAGTTGAGACCAGATGGTGCTACAAAGTGAGTTCAAAACCAACCTGGACAGCATAGCAAACCCTTGCCTCAAAAAGAAGACAAAAAAAGAAAAAGAATTGAAAAATTTTGTTCCATATCCAGAGGTAAATGCTGTTATCATAAATGGCATTTTATTCAACAAACATACTTTTATGATGCATTAATTCTTTCTATTTTTTACTCTATTATTTTAACATAATTTTTGGCTTTTTTGTTTAATTCCTGTACATAATTTCATTGTTATTGCTGCTTTATTTTCCAAAGAGTGACGAAGTTCACACTAGCATAGCATATAGAAACGGCCCCTCCATCTCTGAAGTTCTTTCTTCCCTCTGGTTCACTCAGAGAACAGCTTTTTCTTCCTTCTTGGCTATCTTGCACAACAACCACTCAGTTTGAAAAATATCACTAGGACTCTATGGTCTTTTTTTGTCCTCATCCAACTGCATTGCTCCTGTAATTGACAATATTTCTCCTAAATCATGTAATATTTGTAAATAATTCATGATACGAAGATCTAATCTTTTTCAATAAGCACAGAGACGATTGTAAAAGTTGGTAGTATGGTACATTCCATAAAGGAACTTATACCTATGAGTGTGCAATATGAAATACTTGTTTACGTGTAATTATAATTATATTTTACTAGTTTTGCTTTTCCAAAATAAGAAAAGATAGTCTTGTATTCTTATTTTCAGATGTCTGTGAAAATGGCCCTGAAAACCTACTTTATTTGACCTGATAAAATTTACTCAGTTATTATTTTGGGAGATACTTTTGCACACAGTATAAGTGTAATTGTTTATAATGCATACATTAAAATTAAGTAGGCTGGATAATTTGTGGAAGTTTTAGCTAATATACTCAAGACCATAGATTCCCAATTCCTGACATTTATAAAGTGAGATACTTAAAAAAAAGAAGCCACAGATTTAAGAACATGACAAATTAAGTGAAATCATTTTAAATATTTTAAATGATTCAGTTAGATAGCCATATGTATTAATGTAGGTGTTGAGTGATTCTCTTTTTGTTGTTTGAATTAAAGTTTAAAATTAGATTTCCACAAAGTCTAGCCTTTCTGACCTTTTCCAAGCTGTCTAGCCAAAAGGTTATCTGTCTCATTTCCATTAATAAAAGGAATGTGCTTTTAAAGCTTAACTAAACTGCCTTAAGGGTAAAAACTGAATATCACTAAGACATGTGTTTTCCAGTTAGTTGAATTTTTAAGGCTCAGACTGGTTTATTGTTCATCAAACAAAGATTTTATGTAAGTATATGTTATGTTCTTACCACATTTTGTTAATTGATATTAGTTTCAGTTATTGAAATTGAATAAAAATAGAAAGAAATTGAAGAAAATGTACAAGTAACCATTTTCAAATATGAAGTAATATTTTGAAATGGAATTATAAAATAGACTGTTTAATTAAATTAATAAAATATGACATAATAATGAATCTGACTTACTATAATGATGAAAAAAATATATATATATATTTGCTGATTTACTATTGAGCATATGAGGTGATTGTCGTACAGTAAAAACATATTCCAATTCACACCCTCAAAAGGCTCACCTTTGCTTGCAAATGCTTGTCATGTTGATCCGGCTACTTTCTGAAACAGTGCTAGAAGTCCTTTTCCTTAATGTCTTTAGTTGCAGTATTGTGGTTGCCTCATTGTCCTGAATCAATTAAAAATATGTGCTCTTTCTTATGGCTGTAGAAGAGCCAGAATTCCCAGGTACTAGATCTGATGGATAAGACAGTGGAAGACACCACAGTAAAGTTTGGATTTGGCAGGTGCAGGACCAGGAGGGATGATCGACTCAGACTCTTGTCATGATGAAAGATGCAACTATTTGTCCACAGATCCAATGACTTTTTTGGTTCACATTTTTATTGGTGTATGCTTTTGATACTTAATAAGGGTGGGTACCTTCGGAACTGCTATATATACATGTCACATCTTCATTGTTTATACTTCATTCCTCTTAACTTTCCTTCATCCTCATACCAAGACACCATCGCCATCATCACCAAATCTGCATCCCCATTTCCCAAAGACTCCACTAAACATTGCAGAGCTTACCTTACGGTTCCTGGATACACATGCTACTCACATAATTCCATGAAGGTTAAAACACACAATCAATATTATTTCGATGTGGGAAGTTGAGTGGCATGATTTTATTCCAGGAGGAGAGCTAGGTGATTTCCATTGAGCACTCTGAACACTGATCTTGGGAGCATAACCATAATACAAGTTTCATCTTCTATGACATTTCTTAACAAGTTAGAATATGCAATAGAATGATTATGCAATTTCAGTGACACTGACTGATTTTCATCTTAATGTTTTCGTTCCTGATCTATGGTTTATGCAATATTTTAAAACCAATCTCTGAATGACACTGAAACTGTATGCATCCAACTGAACCTTATTTCACACAGCTGCTAACGTGTGACACTGGCTTCTCTTATAGATCCCTGCTGTTCTGTGAAATGACACTCACCTATGGCATTCACCACAATATTTTATTTTTTTATTTATTCATTCATTTGTTTGGCAGAACCAGGGATTGAACTCAGGCCCTTGCTCTTGCCAGAGAAGTGCTTATACCACTGAGCCATCTCCCCAGCCCCATCATAATGCTATATCATTCTTTGCAGCTGCATCTTACCTGTGTAACCATGGCAGCAATCTTGAGGATATAGGCAGGCTTGTTATGAACTGAATGTTATGTACACCTTCCAAGTTTATATTTTGAAAATATAACTGAGTTGGTTTTACATGTAGGATCTCTCTCTCTCTCTCTCTCTCTCTCTCTCTCTCTCTCTCTCTCTCTCTGTCTCTCTCTCTCTCTCTTTTCCTCTCTCCCTCCCTCTGTCCCTTTCTTCTCCCCGTCCAGCTCCATCCCTCCTGCTCTAGAAAGGTCAAGTGAATAAATTGTTAGAAACAAGAAAGTGAATAGACAGGCACCAAAGTCTTGTACTTTCTTGTCTCCATAAGTACGAGAAATAAAGGTTTGTTATTTAAATCCCCAGGTATTGTACTACATTTTTTCATTGTATTCTGACTAAGGCAAGACTAAATTAAAAAACAGCATAAAATATAAAAAAAATTAAGAATTATAATGCTGGGTATTGCAAGATCTAATCATGAGCAACTCTACATCTATCATATGATATATTTAATGAATTGTTTCGACATTTCAGTTTATTTTCAGAAAACATCTCAAAGTATTTTTCCAGATAACCATATTAGAAATAAGAGTATAAGTAATGATACTATACTTTTCTCAATCAATCATGTTAGCTGTGATTTTGCATGCTCACGTTATAGCAAGTAATTGAAAACTTTTTTTTAATCCAATATAAACATGATATGCAAGAATACAGATAGCATGTATAGGGAATTCAACAGCTAGGTTTTAAAGAATGATCTGCCAATTGTCTCCCCACGACTGACATCTTCGCACATAGCTGTCTCTGGTACCTTATAATTTTTTAAAAATAATTTTATTGAGAAACAAGTAGCAATAAGACAGTTTCATAACCAATTACTAGCACATTTTCAGTAGTTAATACATTGCATATTGTTGTCTTAGTGGTTACTCATTGTACAAGATGAAGGCATGATATCCTGTCTCAAGCACTATCAGAACAAATCTCTCTATTCATTGAATTAAGGGAATGAAACCATATGTCTATCCTATTTTGAGTATACAAATACAAAAGAGTCGTTCATTTCTATAGAACTGTTTTGGTTAGTTTTGTTGGAGAAGGGCATTCCACTGCCATCTAAATATGGCAGTTGCATGAATTCAGCAAGATATCCCAATATAATCCAGTAGTCCATAATAGTAGTGGGTTTTCTGTAAGACTGGGCATGTCTGATGATTTTCCTGCTGATGAAATTCAATATTTTAATTATGATCTAGAAGTCAATTTTCACATTATAGTCAGTTTTTCCTTATATCATTATCTCTATGCAAACAAAATATACTTTTGTGTGTAATTTGATATTTTTGCTTACTTTGGGAAATAATTCTCTTCTTTTGGTTTTCTCAACAAACTTCAATTTTTTATTCAAATTCTTAAAGTGCCACAGCCAATATTGATATGCTTTTGAATTCTTTTTTTTTTTTTTTTTTTTTTTTTTGAGACAGGGTCTCACTATGCAGTTCAGGCTGGCCTTAAACTCACTTTGTAGCTCAGGCTGCTCTCGAACTCACAACAATTCTCCTGCCTAAGCCTCCTGAATGCTGGAATTATAGGCATGCACCACCACGCCCGGCTCTGCTTTTAAATTCTTGGACTGTTTTTTCTGTTTTATTTTTATCAAAACACACCTTCACCATCCTCAGACACACAAGAGTAGATTTCCACATATGTCCTGTACATTATAATGAAGGAGAACATAGAAAAGTGAAACGGAAAATTGTCGTGATAATGACTGAAAATATCATCCCAGCACATATTTCAGTGTTTTCACCCTTTTTTATATTTTTATGTCTTTGCTTTCAATGAATTCCAGTGAATACACTAGATCCTACTATACAGTATAGTAGGTTTTTCTTAAAATATATATATATATATTTCAATCTTAGTCCACTGGTTTCTTTTTTCATCCACTTAGAAACATACTATTAAGATTTTTGTTGTCACTGTTGTACAAATCAAAATTTAAAAAAATTGAAAGTCATACAGAATTTCAGTTAACAGAGTAATATGAATTTTACAATATTTGTTATAATACATAGTGTTATCTCCCAAATAGTTATTCGTATTACCAAATCCATGCAGGTAAAACTGAAAGAAGAAAGGAAAAATGAAACAAATACATAAGAAATTAAAAAGAGCAAAAGTACAAACAATTAAATAAGGAGACAAATCAAATTAGAAATGACACCTAATTTCACTAAAGTATATGAATTTGTATTTGACATATTGCAGTGCTGTCTCCAAATTAGTTGTGTAGATTGACATATATATGCAAAATTGGAAAAAAGGCTTATAAGAACTTAAGAAGAGAGAAAAAAAGGAAAAACAAACAAACAAAAAAGCATTAGCAGATCTTTTCCATAGACCAGCAGAAATCTGCAGTTCAACTTTCTAAGATGTCCTGGATACACACATAGATATATCATTTTACCCCATTCCCTCACTCTCCTGTGCTTCTCATCTCAGCAATTCCTGCCTGTGAACTCCCTTTTCACAGTTTATACTGTACCTTTCAGATTTTATTTACTTTTTATGTTCTCACACTAAGACAATATCATGTTTATACTTCTGGGTCTGATTTATTTAACTTAAGAGTATGCATCTAGTTGCACCCATTTACTTATAAAAGCCTCACATTTATCCTTTTTCCACAGTTGAGCAATACTTTCCAGTGTAAAAATACTACATCTTTTTTATGCATTCCTCAGCTAATGGGTATTTGGGTTATTTCCAAGATTTAGCTATGACAAATTGTGTTGCTATAAACATAGGTGTTCATACATCACTATGATATTTTTTTTTCCGTTAATATAGAAAAACACCCAGTTTAGGAGTAGCTGGGTTGAATGGGATCTCTAATCCTACTTTTCTGAGAAATCTCCACACTGATTTCCATAATGTGTGTACCAGTCTAATCTTCTCAAAACGGTGGAGAAGGGTTCCTTTTACCCCACAGCACCTCCAGCATTTGTTATTGGTTGACTTCTTGATGATAGCTATTCTTTCTTTGCTGATACAGAATCTCAGTTTTTTTTTTAATTTGTGTTTCTCAAATAGCCAATGATATTGAGCATTTTTCTTTTTGTTTGTAGTTTTTTATATATTTCTTTGCTACTTGTATTTCTTCATCTGAGAAGTGTATATTTATCTCAGATGTCCATTCTTTTTTATTGATTTGAATTTTAGAACCCTGATTTTCAAAGCTTCTTTGTATGTTCTAAATAGAAGGATTTTTCCAGAGGGACAGCTGAACATATGTTATAATTTGTTTCTGGTTTGTGGCTTTTCTTTTTACTCTGTTGAAGATTTCATTTGACATGTAGAAATCTTTCAAAAAGATGAGATACCAGTTGTTGATTCTTTTAACATATTCCCCTGCAGTTTAGTTTTTGTTCATGAATTCTCTACATACCCTATGACTTTAAGATGTCTATGTACTTTTTCCTTCCAAAGATTTGTGTTTGTTTTAATATTTATATCTGTAATCCATTTTTGCTTTAATTATTGCATCATGACAAGCATGAGTCTAGCTTTAGCCTTTGGCATGTGAAAAGCCAGTTTCTACAGCAACACTTAACGATGCTATTTTTCTTCCATAGAATGTCCTTTGTCAGGGCCAGGGAGATGGCTCAGAGGAATAAGTGCTTCCCTGGCAAGCACAAGGGCCTGAGTTCAATCCCCAGTTCCGCCAAAAAAAAAAAAAAAAAAAGAATGTCCTTTGTCAGAGATAATGTAGCTGTGTGTCTGTATAGTTGTGTCTGCATCTTCCAATCTGTTCCACTGATCCTCAGTTCTGTTTTTATTTTGTGTGTGTGTGTGTGTGTGTGTGTGTGTGTGTGTGTATTTTATCACCGTAGCTTTGCATTGTACTCTCAAGTCAGACATTGTGATGCTCCCGCCCTTCCTTTGTCACCCAGGATTGTCTTTGCTATTTGGGTCTCTTCTGGTTTCAGGTGAATTTTAGGAATGTTATCTCTAGATCTGTCAGGTATACCATTGGAATTTTAATTGGGATCACATTAAATCTGTATAATAATTTTGGGTATATGGCTATTTTCACAATGTTGATTCTTCTTATGCAGGAGCAAGGGGTATCTTTCCATTTTCTGAAATCCTCTTCACTCTTTTCTCTGAGTAATACAATTTTCTCCATATAAATATTTTATTTCCTTTGTTAGATTGATTCTTAGTATTTTAATCTTTTTGGGTGTTATTATGAGAAAGATGGTTTCCCTAATTTTTTCTCTCAGTGCTTGTGCTGTTTTTGTTAAAAAAAAAAAAAAGTAATATTGATTTTTGAGTGTGGACTTTGTATCCTGATACTGTGCTGGATTTGGTTAGTAAATCAGCAGGTCTTTTGTTGGAGTGTAGAACAGCATTATCTTACACTATTAGTTTTAACAAGTTTTAATTAACTTCATTTTATTTATTTATTTTTTATTTATTTTTATTTTTTAGCAGAACCAGGGATTGAACTCAGGCCCTTGCGCTTGTCAGAGAAGTGCTTATTCCACAGAGCCATCTCCCCGGCCCCTAACTTCATTTTAAATTCTATTTTGAAACATAACATTTTTATTCAGGAGGACTTCCAGGAATAATTGGGATGATTCTTTCCATTTAAGTTATATCAGAGTACAATGCTATTGTACTATCGTCTTCCTTTTTAAAATAGCATACCAGTGGTCATTCTGCAAAATAATTTGTTCTAAGTATAATACAGTGCTTATGTTTTTTCTGTAGCCACAGTTGCAAAAAACAACAAACTCCATGTGCATAAACACTTTTTTCCTCCACATTCAAATAAATATAAAAGCCTCTGCCTTCTTAAAGGGCAATTTTACATTCTATTTATTCAACCATTACTGTTGTGCTGAGTGACACGAATAGGATGAACGCAGGCATGCCGAACTCACGAGGATGTGAAATGGAATTTGTCATGGCTGCATTCATTACGTCCATGTCACTGCAGCGCAACTCACATGCAAGCAAATTGACTTTAATAAACCCAGAACCCCTAAATTACCTGTGAGTAGCGGCTTTTAGCAGGACTTCAGAAACCTTAGTAGACAAACGTATCATATTTTTCTTGTTACACTTCTTTTTACATCTATTTTAAAGAATGTATATTTATCCCTTTTGCTGTGGGTATTATTAGGCTGTTTCTACAGCAAATAAACGTAAAATCCCAATATATCTTAACTATGAAATATCAAACCATATCTTCTTATTAGTTTACCATGTAGTAATTTGACTATCTCTAATGTCCGCAGAAATAACGCACATTTGTCATGTAAGAACTGTTAAAATTAAAGACGAAACTCTCCATTTGTATCACTACTGATGGGTATATTGTACAAGCATAAACATGAGAAGTGTTACAGAATCTCATCTTTTAAGCTGAAATCATCCTGTAATTCTAATAAGTTTTATATTAATTGTGATCAGTCAGACACATTTTTTCTTACTCTGTGCTCTTCCAGATCCTCTGGATAATTACCCCAATGAATGATAACAAAACATGACCACAGAAACTGTTTCCTAGATTCAGTACCACCATTTATTAATATTATTAATTTTAACTTCTTGGTATTTTCAATAAAATGAAGTGATAAAAAGTAATATACAGAAATGAAATAATTTTGTGCATCACAAGTCAGTACATGCTATGTGAGACATAAATAGCACTTTTTTTCTCATTCAACATTGTGTAGTTGTTCTGTGAAAGACTTTATCTTTGTTAGTTTCAATTCATGTACATTTATGACATCACTTCTTTCAAGTGGCTCTGATATTAAGAAATCAAAAATTTCTCTCTTGCTCACAGATGCATTTCTTCTGATGTTTGACCATTTCCCCTTAAGGTCTGATCTGTTTTTAATGTAGTGGTTTTGTAAGTATGGCTTCTCCTTCATATTTGACTCTAAATCTGAGCTATCTTTCCTATAAAATTGCCATCAGTCTATACATCTCATTGACAGTCAGCTGTATGGAACTTTCCATAGTTAGACCTGCCTTACATTGCAGTTCTTGACCTCAAGTTTCTGTGTTCAGGTTATCTGTAAGTGTTCTGCTGGGAAGTAGGTTATCTGAGCGTGATGTCAAGCTGAACATTAAGTGATGAGCAATCTCTTCACCACTGAAATTCTAAAATTATCACTATTTAGCCCGTTTACCAATATGTGATCATTTATGGTTTGTGTCTATTTTAAAACATTGAAAGTATTTTTATTCTATTGCTTATGATGACTTTTCCAGTTCTTGCTGCTTACAGTTGCCTCGGGCACTTTAGTTCTTGTTTAGTTCCCTTCTTCACTTCCACCCTTTTTGCTGTAAGTCATCTTTTTCTATTTTCATTATTAACATTATTGATCTATTATTAATTATTAACCTTGTTGATATTAAGGTTAATATCAATTTAATAATATCATGTTTATGACATAAAATATGTACTTTTCTGAGGTTATCAGGTTCCTATATGTTCTGCAAGGTACCTTTAAAGTTAACATTATCATGTATCACAAAAGAGACACAAAAGAGTTCCATGGCCCTTCCAGGCTGCTTGATGATCCCTATGTGAAGAAATTGTATTTCAAGGGAGAAAAACAGCGTAAATATTAGTATTCAGATATTTTAGTTGCTAACATTTTATGTAGCTAATAGTAACATTAATCATGACAATTTTACTACTAGCATGGTCTTTGTAGATTACTGTATTAAAATACTTCATATTTTAATGTATTTTATTGAAATAAAATATTTCAATAAATTCAGTGAAAATACCTCTTATATGTTACATACTGTCATGTAATATATGGGTAACGTTCATCAAACCACAAAGTGAGTCTGAATTCCAAAAAAAAAAAAATTCTATTCTTCAAAATTAGTGTTCTGAGTAGTTACTAATTTGTGAAATTGTTATATGAAACATCAACTAATTCTCTCATTCATATAATAAAATTAATATTATATTACTAAAATATATGAGCTCAAGCTTGAAAATTATGAACCTTATATGCAAACATCTATTTTTATTCATGCAGAAGTTAATTATATCTGTGGTCAAAGCTCTCAACTGGAGAGCTGTTGCTGCAGTTTAAATTCCTGGTCTCCTGCACCTCAAAGATGCAATAGTTGCCAGCAACTGTAAAGGTGATTAGAATGAGAAAACTCACCTCATCCCACTGTTTTGACAGAAGTTTGTCCAGACTAACTGCACAAGATGGAAATGTAAGTAAGATGCATGTCCAGCACAAAGTTGTGTGTACTCACAGTGAAACTAGTTCTTCCACACATATGAAAATGTGTACCCTGGAGCACATTCAATTAAATTATAGGAGTAATTTTCATAAAATAATGAGCTTCAAGTGACATGATTTCATTTATATGGCTTTTGTATTCTCCAGATACTGTTAATGCTTATTGTTATTACTTAATCTAATGTACTTTCTCTTTTTCACTTATTTTACTTTACTTTATTATATTTTATTTATTTGTGGCCTGCTCAGACCATCCTGGGGCAGGGCTGGCACAACGTGTGGTGTAGCGGATTGAACCGGGGTCCATGTATTTGCCTAAGCCTGCCTAAGCAGGTGTTTTAGGTTACTGAGCTTTCTCATCAGTCCTTTCATTTTAATTTAAATAAGTTTATTGGTGCATTTTAAATATACACAATGATCACTTTCATCACAGGGTCTTTGTTTCTCTACATAACTTACCTAGCTCCTTTTTTCATCTTATTCCCTTATCCTCCCTTAAAGCCTTCTTCCTCTCCTTATTTTTAAAAGCATTGTTTCCATTTTTCTTTTCTTCCTTCACTTCCTCCTTCTCCCTCCTTAGCTCCTCTTCAAAACTGAGCATCTGCTTCTGAAGTCTACTGTACAATCTGATCCTTGCTTACACTTTCAGTTCCTCACAACAGAAACAAGGTGATATTTGCATCAGTCTGTTCATGTTTTTTCACTTAAGAATATGGCCTCAAGTTTATTCTTCTTTATGGCTTAACAGCACCCCATTGTATAATGAAGACACATATTCTTCTTCCATTCATTGATTGATGGGCATTTGTACTATTCCCAAAAAGTGCCATTATAAATATGGATGTACATATATACATGTGGTATACTGTTTTTAATTTTTTGGGGAAGAAACCAAGGACAGGAATATCTGGGTCAAATGGAACCTCTCATATTAGTATTTTGAAGAATCACCATACTTATTTCCATGCAATAGAGGAGCCTGGGAAAATAAAGTATCTTTTCTTCTTTTGTTTCTTCTTCTTCTTCTTCTTCTTCTTCTTCTTCTTCTTCTTCTTCTTCTTCTTCTTCTTCTTCTTCTTCTTCTTCTTCTTCTTCTTCTTTCTCCTCTTATCCACCTCCTCTCTTCTATCTCTTCCTCCTCCTCCTACTTGCATTTCCTTCTCTTATTATTATCTTTCTCCCAAAAATTCCATCTTTCTCCACCAAACATAAGAGATGAGAGCCTCACTTTTAATAATTTTAGATTTTTTTCTGATGTTTTGCAATTTTTCTCAAATTTTGCATTAAGATTCTACTTAAATTCATTTTTGCCCATTGCAAGAAGTTCTCATTCACAGCTAACTCTAAATCTGAACCTTCTTTCCTATAAAATTGTCAGAAATATATATATATATATAGATGATAGATAGATAGATAGATAGATAGATAGATAGATAGTACTTTATATAATCAAACTTGGCCTAATTTGTGGTTCTTGGTTGCAAGTTTTGAAATATAGCTTATAAATTTCCTAATGGACTTGTAGAGCTCAATTATAAACATTCTCATGTAACCTTGGGGGGGATTATTTCTTTTTCAGTGCCATTAGGTACAAATGCAAAACACACACACAGACACACACACACACACACATGGATAAGTTAAAATTTTGCAGTAAATTATAGTACAGTCATAGTTGGATAGATAAAAATGAAAGATACAGGCTTTGCAACTTATATCATCTTAACATATGAAAATTATTTCTTTGCTTTTAAATACTAAGCTGAATGTTGCAATTCCTATAAATATTAAACGTTTTCTTTATTTTTGCCTATTAAAATTGTTTCACACAAAATTAGCTGCAAAATTTCTCTAGTGTAGTTGATTATGAAAATTTCATGTAACTATAAGCAGTTGCTTTCATAAGTTAAAGAAACAAACAAAAAATAAGTTGAAATAACATTGTCCCTTGTTTACACATAAGTTTTACAAATTCAAGGAATACTACATTATGGTCTCAGAAATTCTCTTTGCTTTAAATATCTATTTAGAGGGGCAGGGTGATGGTTCAGTGGAATAAGCGCTTCACTAGCAAGCGCAAATGCATTAGTACAAATCCCTGGTTCTGCCAGAAAACCAAATCAAACAAAACATAAATAAATAAAAATCTATTTAGAGATAAAACGAGTAAAACAGTAGCCTATAATTTCAGAGTTTTTTTTTTTGTTAACACACAGATAATATTCTGCTGATTTTATTGTCTTACTTTTTCTGATAAAGATAAACTTTTCATACAATAGAATTTAAGTAATTTGGAGAGACAGCGCGGCGGACTCCGTTTTCCTATTCAATTCCGCCCACATGCGCCCAGCCCCAGAGACCGGCCTGACACAGCAGCTGACTCCAGTGGCCTCTTGGATCCTGCCCCAAGCTCTCCCAGTGAGTGGGAATTTGCAAGACTCACCAGGCTTCCCAGATCAGTGAGAGTGTGGTGAGTCTGAGGGAGAGCCTTTGGCTTCTTCCCACGCGCACTACCCGGATCCCTGCCGCCAAGCCCTTCAAGCCAGTGAATGGCCTGAAACCTCAGGACGCACTCACCAGTACCTCCCCAGATCCTGTGCCCTAAAGCCAGGTGAGAGAGTAGGAATTTCCCCAAGTGCCTGGCATCAAAGTTCAGTGAGTGTAGAACTCCAGGCTCGCTGTGCCGGAGAGATATTTCCCAGGGATTCCCTGCCCCCACAACCCCACCACCTGCCTGACCCAGTGAGAATTCCAGGTCCACCACGCCAGAGAAGCATTTCCAAGCGATTGCCGGTTGCCTCCCAGGACCCCAGACCAAGTGCAGGTCGGCCGGGAGTGAAAACTCCAAGCCTGCCACGCCGGAGGGACATTTCTCAGCAATCTCCGGTCCCACATCATGGCCTGAAGCCCAGCGCAGCTGGCCTGTGAGTGAGGGCTCCAGGCCTGCTGCACCCGAGGGACCATTCCCGGCCTTCTCCGGTTATGGCCTGTAGACCCAGACCCAGCACATGCTGGCTAACCCAGTAGAGCATACTCGGTGAATAAGATCGTCCACTATCCTTTTGTGAGCCCAGAAGACCCACCAAAGCCCAGGCCCGCCCACCTAGAAAGTGACCTGCCTGACACAGGAGGGCTGCAATTTTTCGGGATCCTCACCCCAAAGCCAGCTAAGACGGGGAATTTCCACTACTTGCTCTGCATCCCCGTTTGGTTCGTGCTCACCTGAAGAGGTAACCAACACAGGGGAATCAAAGGAGCTGCAACAAAAAAAAGGAACTGAACACAACAGCTAGATCCAGGATACGCATATCTGGATAATCTCAAACTTAATAGACTGGCACCCGAATCTCATAACAAGCTAAGGTTATAGCTGCACCAAAGCTCTACACCAAAGTTCAAAGATCAGTGCTCTACAAAATGACAAAAAGAAGGGGAAAAATGCAATCCGAGACCTCGAGTCCACCAGTAAGGGCAGAGGACACTAGCTCAGCTGCAATGAATGAATTAACAGATACAGCAGCAATAGAACAGCACTAGAAAGCTATAGAGGAAATAAAATGAGAATTAATTCCCTAAATTAAAAAAGGAATATCTGAATACATAGTTTCTAAAATAAAAAATGAATTACAGAAACATTGGGTGGAAAAACTATGCTCACCCAGAACAAGTGCAGAGAGCTCTATTCCAGCTGAAATATATGAATTAACAGCATCTGAAGCAAATAAAAAATAGCAGAATGATCATGAGGAACTCAAAGCAGAAATAAGTTCTGAAATCAAAAAAGAATTCTTTGAAAAAAAAGAATTCTTTGAATTCATAGAATCTGAAATACACAAACAAGAAATATAAAGAGGAAATCCAACATGGAAGAAACACTGAAGAAAAAGGATTAATAACTACCTCTAAAGAAGACATGGATAAAAAATTGAGGAGATCAGAAATATGATGGATTCCTTGAATGAGCAATACAGAAAAGAAATAGAACACATGAAACACAGTCAAAGAGATATAGAAGAACGAAAAGCAATCTCAAGTCTACAAAACAGTTTTGTGTAAAAGCGAAGACAGCGTTTCAGATCTTGAAGATGCTGAAGCAGCTAGTGAAAAGGTGAGAAAGGATATCTTAAAAACAACGAGAATGCAGGAAAAAATAATCCATCACATGCAAGACGATGCCAGGATGAACATTGTGAGAATTATTGGTGTCAACAAGAAGGAAGTAGTCAACACAAATGACATAAAAAGAATTTGGGGAGAAATACTCTCAGAAAACTTCCCAAATATGAGGAAACAATCCAACATTCAGGTCACTGAAGTATACAGAACACCAAATAACTTCAACCCAAGTAGAAACACACCAAGACATATAATACTTAAGATCCCAGAAATCCAACACAAAAATAATATAATGAAAGCTGCTAGAGAGAAGAAGAAGCTCACATTCAATGGAAAACCCATCAGAATTATAGGTTACTTCTCTACACAAACAATAAAGGCAAGGAGAACATGGAGCAGAGTTCTTCAAGTATTACACGAAAACAAATTCCAGCCCAGACTATTATACCATTTCAAAAACATATCATTCAAAAATGTCTTTGAAAATCAAAATTAATTTTAAGGGTGAGGATGTCATGTAAGTTGTAAAATTCCAGAAACATATTTATATATTTAGTCAAATAATGTGTGATATTAAAAATAACATTTAAGTTTTATCTACAAAATATTTATCTTCATCTTTAAAGGCAAATTATTTGAGGGACATGATAACAAAACTTAATTTCATGATTGAATACACTACATTTTCTCATTTTACAAGAAAAATGGCCTGTTGATATTTTTCATTCCCTTTAGGCAACTAGGATCTCATTACTAAGACCACCTACAGATGGTGCAATGGAAATTTTGAATTTGTGCATAATCATCTCATCATTTTGATCTTTTTATGCAAATCTTTAGACAATCATGGACATTATACTAAGTAAAAGTGTAGGAAGTTAAACTCTTTCAAGTTTGATGGAGAAGTGCATGATCAAGAACAACTAAAGAATTTCATGGTTACAAAGCCATCCCTCCACAGGCTGCTGAAAGATGTTCTAGAGAGAGACCACAATGATCAGAACTCCATGAATGAGAATGGAACAAACCCACCAAACAGGACAGACAATTAAACACAGGTTACAAAAGAGTAAACAACACCAGGTAAATAGGATGACAAACATAAGTCAGCACATTTCAATTATAACCACCAATGTAAACAAACTCAACTCCCCAATTAAGAGAAATAGACTGGCATAGTGGATTAGGACACAAAAGCCAACAATATGCTGTATACAAGAAACACACTTAACTCAAAAGGACATTCATAGGATCAAAGTCAAAGGAGGTAAACAATACTAAATGCCCCAGCACCTCAGAAAAAAGCAGGAGTAGCAATTCTGTTCTCAGACAGTCTCAACTTCAAACCAAGAATGATTAAATGACACAAAGAAGGCCACTGTATATTGGTCAGGGGAAAAATTCAAGAGCAAGAAGTAACACTCATAAATATCTATGCACCAAACACAGGAGCACCCAACTATGTAAGACAAATCTTAAGGGACATGAAATACGTAATGTCTAAGAACACAGTCTTAACAGGAGATCTTACCACACCCTTATCTCAAAAAGATAGGTCAACCAGACAAAAAATTAGCAAGGAAGTAGCAGAACTGAACCAGAGCTTGGAACAAATGGACCTGGTGGACATATATAGAGTGTTCCACCCAACCACAGCTGAATACACATTTTTTTCAGCTGCACAAGGGTCATTTTCCAAAATAGACCACATACTAGACCAGAGGTCATGCCTAAGTATATGCAAGAAAATAGAAAGCATCCCATGCATACTATCTGACCGCAATGCAATGAAATTGGAAATAAATGACAAAAGAAACCAGAAAAACCCACTAAATTCATGGAAACTAATCAACACCCTACTCAGCAATCAACGGCTACAGAAGAAATTCAACAAGAAATTCAACAATATCTACAATTCAATGAAAATTCAAGTACAACTTACTGGAACGTATGGGATGCGATGAAAGCAGTTCTTAGAGGGAAAAATCATAGCTATGAACTCAGACATTAGGAAAACAAAAAGGGAACAAATTAGCACCCTGATGTTGCACTTCTGACAACTACAAAAAGAAGAGCAAACCAAACCCAGAGCACAAATACAGGAATAAATCATACAGATTAGAGCAGAAATTAATTCAATTGAGATGAAGAAAACAGTTCAAAGAATCCACAAATCAAAAAGTTGGTTCTTTGAAAAACTAAATAAAGTTGATAAGCCTCTAGCCAACCTCATCAAAAAGAGGCAAAACAAAATTCAAGTACAAGCGATAAGGAATAAAAAGTGTGAAATCACCACAGACCCAGTGGAAAGTCAGAAGATTACGAACAGTTATTTCGAAAATCTTTACGCTCACAGAATAGAAGACACAGAAGAAATGGAAAGATTCCTCAAAAGATACAAATTGCCAAAACTGAATCAAGAAGATATAACAACTCTTAATAAGCTGATAACAGCCAACGAAATACAAAACGTAATAAAAAGTCTACCGACAAAGAAAAGTCCAGGGCCTGATGGATTCACAGCTGAATTCTACAAGAAATTTATAGAAGAATAATGCCCACACTGCCCAAACTCTTCCATGAAGTTGAAAAGGAAACAGTCCTCCCAAAATGATTTCTGGAGGCAAGTATAATACTGATTCCAAAACCAGGGAAAGACACAACCAAAAAGGAGAACTACAGGCCAATCTCCCTCATGAACATAGATGCAAAAATATTCAACAAAATCCTGACAAATAGAATACAGCAAATCATCAAGAAGATCATACACCATGACCAGGTAGGATTCATCCCAGTGAGCAAGGATGGTTCAATATTTGAAAATCTATAAATGTAATACACTAAGTTAATAGACTGAAATCTAAAAATCACATGATCATATCAATTGATGCAGAGAAAGCCTTTGATCAAGAGCAACACTCATTCACGTCATACAGAAAATTGGAATAGATGGACTCTATCTTAGCTTCATAAAAGCCATTTATGACAACCCAAAAACTCATATAATCCTAAATGGGAAAAAACTGAAATCATTTACTCTTAAATCAGGTACAAGACAAGGATGTCCTCTATCACCCCCCCTATTCAATATAGTCTTGGAATCCTTAGCAACATCCATTAGAAAAGAGGGAAAAATAAAGGGAATAAGAATAGGAAAAGAAGAAGTTAAATTATCACTATTTGCAGATGACATGATACTTTACTTGGAAGACCCCAAAAAATCCACCAAGAAACTACTAGAACTCATAGGGAAATTCAGTAGAATAGCAGGATACAAAATCAATACGCAAAAGTCAATAGCATTCCTCTACACAGATAACTAGCACACTGAAAGGGAAATAATAAAACAATACATTTTACAGTAGCACCATGGAAAATGAAATACCTTGGTATTCACTTAACCAAGGAAGTCAAAGATCTTTTCAAGGAAAAGTACAGCACCCTAAGAAAAGAGATTATAGAGGATTTCAGAAAATGGAAAGATATTCTATGCTCCTGTATAGGAAGATCCAACATCATTAAGATGGCCATACTCCCAAAATTGCTATACAGATTTAATGCAATTCCTATGAAACAGCCACCAACATACCTCCCAGACATAGAGAAATCTTTCCTAAAGTTTATTTGGAACCACAAACAACCTAGAATAGCAAAGGCAATCTTGGCCAATAAATACAAGGCAGGAGGCATCACAATTCCTGACTTGAAATTATACTACAAAGCCACAGTGATAAAATCAACGTGGTATTGGCAACAAAGTAGACCTGAGGATCAGTGGAATAGATTAGAAGATGCAGAGGCATGTACGATCACACTCAGCCATCCGTTCTTTGACAAAGTGGCTAAACAAGCTCACTGGAAGAAAGATAGACTCTTTAACAAATGGTGCTGGAAAACATGGCTTCTACATGCCGAAAACTAAAACTTGACCCAGCTCTATCACCGTGCACTAAGTTAAAGTCAAAATGGATTAAAGATCTAAACATCAAAACAGAAACACTCCTGGAAGAGAAAGTAAGAGGAACTCTTGAAGACATAGGGGTAGGTAAAGAGTTCATGAACAAACGTATATTCACATGGGAAGCACTTGAAAGAATCAACAACTGGCATCAACTCTTCTTAAGGAGCTTCTGCATGTCAAAAGAAATTGTCAACAGAGTAAAAAGACAACCCACAAATTTTGAAAAAGTCCTAATTGATAAGTAATCAAGCCGGGCATGGCGGCATATGACTGTAATCCCAGCACTCGGGAGGCTGAGGCAGGAGGATTGCTGTGAGTTCGAGACCAGCCTGAGCTACAAAGTGAGCTTAAGGCCAGCCTGAACTGCATAGTGAGACCCTGTCTCAAAAAGACAAAAAAAAAAAAAAGTGATCAGACAGAGGTCTACTGTCTAGAATATATAAAGAACTAAGATGTAACAGGGCCCTCAAATTTAAAGTCCCAATTCAGAAATGGTCATCCGAGAGGAATACATACTTCTCAGAGGACAAAATTAAAGAAGCAAATAAATATATAAAAAAATGCTCCACATCACTAGTCATCCATGAAATGCAAATAAAACAACACTGAGATACCATCTCACTCCAGAAAGAATGGCTATCATAAGGAAATCAACCAGCAACAAATGTTGGAGAGGTTGTGGGGGAAAGGGAACACTTCTCCTCTGCGGGTGGGAATGTAGACTGGTACAACCATTGTGGAGGTCAGTGTAGAGACTCCTCAAAAGAGTAGGATTAGAAAACCCATTCAAGCCAACTCTCCCCCTACTGGGAATTTTTCCAAAGGAACTGAAATCATTTTATCGTAGTGATATATGTGTACCTATGTTTATAGCAGCTCAATGTGTGATAGTGAAATCTTGGAAACAACCAAGATGTCCATCACATGAGGAATGCTTGAAAAAGATGTGGTATTTCTATATAATGGAGTATTACTCAGCTGTTAAAAATGATGTTTGAAGCATTTATACTGAAGTGGATGCCACTTGAACATATACTCATAAGTGAAATAAACCAGACACACATGTGTAAATATCGTATAGTCTCCCTAGTATAACAAGCGAAAAGCAGAAATACAAATGTAAATGTACAACAACAGCTATAATCAATTGAGTCCAATAAGGCAAAGTGAATGGCATATGCTGCGGGATACTAATTGGCTTTCCTTCTGGATGGTTAACAACCTAATTTCACAGATCAAAGTTGGAGAAATAGAAGAGCCACAAGGCCAGCCAACATTTTGGCTCTAGCCTTTCAAGGTCAGCGAAGACTCAGAGCATAGCAGAACCTGTACTGCAACATCATGAAATTCAGTTTAGCTCCACATTTTCTTAACAAGGAGATTATGGAGCCACAGAGGAGACTGAAGTTCTATCGTCTGCCTGGTTAGAGTCACATGGAGAGAAACTTTCTCTTGGGCTCTCACAGAGAGCAAACTGCTCAAGCATTGGCCATGACTCATCCACATGGATGACACAGACAAAGGATCTACAGAATAAGGTACAGAACTACAAGAAAATCCATGAAGAGACATTACTGACCTCATAAGAAATATAAAGTACATGTGTTAGTATGTAAGTCTTGCTATATCTAGCTCTTAATCATCCAACAGAAAAGTATAAAAATGAAGTATACATCGCGGGGCCATAATATTAAGTTGAGCTGTAAATGGCTTATGGTCCACAACATCTTCAGATAACTCACTATTGTTGTGGAATGCTGGAGTGTGTTGTATTTTGTTATCGAGTTCAAGCACCAAAGTTAGTTGAATGATAATAGAATGCCCATCTCTGACAGGTGTAGAGCCAAGAAGGGGTACAGAATGGAAGAATCATGATGTGTGTGTATAGACAGTACAGTTGGGATTGATAACGCTGTGTTTCCACATAATTCTAGGAGGGGCAAGATTTGCACTAATGGTGGTTGGACAGGATATTATGTTGGCTTCTAGTACTATGAACAACCACTAGGAAAATAACAATGCAGAAATTATTAATTATTGAATCTTTGATGTAATTCAGGTATAAAAAGTAAGATATACAAACAGCTACAGTCTCTTAATTTACTGATAAGAGACATATGGTATAATAATGTCTGTAAGTATAATATCATGTATACACCTTTCATGATATGAAAACAGTTTGCAATGCATAAATTTATGAAATCCATCTTGTCAAGTTATCTTAAAATTGTGTCATCGATATTTGTACTTCAATAAAACAAAAGTAAAATAAAAAAAGAATTTAAGTAATTTGAAACAGCGTAATTACATTTTTTACTCAAAAGTAAAAAAAAACAGGCTCAATTGGAGGAAAGCTTTGAATACAAATTTGAGAATGAAATAAAATTTCTAATGTTTGTTTTATATTTCAATGATGACGATAGTTACTTTAGTAATGTTTTCTTGTTTTTGGAAGGGAAAACTAATATATAGTTGAGAATTCAGATGAAAGCATGTTAAAATCATACTTGGTAAAAAAGTAAAGTTGAGAGAACCAGCATCTCAATTTTAAAAATATGATAAATAAATAGGCCATGCTACTCTTAGAAAGTGCTGTCTAATAGAATGACACACATGTTTATTGTTAATCCAGTGTTCTTTCTAATATATCTAAGATATATTAATCTTTGATGTGTCTTGAAAGTAAACAAAACACTTTTTCACTTCTATGACATAGCTTCTGTGACACTTGGATTCTATTATTGATGCCATTCTTACTTATCTATAAATAAGACTTTTTTCAATTTTGTATTTTAAAAAATACAATATCTGTTGTATGCTAAGGAAAAGGAAGTAATTGACATCTTACTTTAATATATAGTCAAAATTTTCTCGAAGACAGAGGATAGGTATTTTCATGGAGACATATGTCAGAACAAATGAAAGATGAGGCTTTGAAAAGCAAAAGCTAGACTAGAAAACTGAGGATTTAGCATTCACATCTCAAGATTCTGTCAGGCTACATCAAGATGCAAAGCTAATAAAATGTCAGTGGACATTTAAGACAAGCAGTCAAGTGGGTGTTGATAATATCAGTCATTATTCAGGATGACAGGGTCACAATTCAACATCAGAAGTGGGAAACAACTTCAAAGTCAACTTTGTAGACATCTCAGAACCAAAAGGAACTCACCTGAAATATTTGGGAGCTGAGAGTTTGGGACACATATTGCTTTGGAGCATTATTGCTGTTCTGAGCTATTACACATATGGAGAGAAAGCTTTGCTTCTCTGTATATGAGTCTTAAATACTGTAATTGAAAACCCGTATTGAAGGGTGATTTTTTAGTGTATTCATTTATTTATTTATTTTAAAGAGGTAAAAGAAACAACTAGGACAAAGACAAAAACAAAGGAATGTAGATCAAAACTGTACAGAATTTCAAAACAAGAATAGAAAACTAACAATGCTGGTTACATTATGTATTATTTTTTATTAATTTTATTGAGAAACAAACAGCAATCAGACAGTTTCAAAACTGATTAGTAGGATACTTTCAATAATTAATACATTGCATATTGTTGTCTTCATAGTAGTTATTCATAGTACCAGATGCAGACATAATATCCTGTCCAAACACTGTTAATACAAATCTTTCTTGTCATTGAAATAAGAGAAAATAGCTGTATATCTATCCTATTTTGTATGTGGTCCGAAGATGCAAAATGGTCCTTCATTTGTATTACCTTTTTTACTTGGTTTTGTCAGAGATGGGTATTCCACTACCATTTAAATTTTGTAAGTGAGCTGGGCGTGGTGGCGCATGCCTGTAATCCCAGCACTTGGGAGGCTGAGACAGGAGAATTGTTGCAAGTTCGAGACCAGCCTGAGCTACAAAGTGAGCTCGAGGCCAGCCTGAACTGCATAGTGAGACCCTGTCTCAAAAAGACAAAAAAAAATAAATATAAAAAATAAATAAATAAATTTTGTAAGTGCTTGAATTCAGCAAAATAATCCAAGATAGTCCAGTAGTCCAAAATAGTTTATTCATAGGACTGGCAATGTCAGAAGTTATTGACTTGAGCCTTTTAAAGATCATCATATTAATATGGCTTTACATTTTATATCTTCTTTTATATTTTTCTGCTGGATGGTTAAAAGTAAGATAAAGCAAGACATATATAATAAGAATGTAACTTAACATTGTAACAAGGTCAGCCAAATCCCCTGCAGATTTACCCTGAAAACCTGTACTACAGTTTGTAAATCCTTTGTCAGTGTCAGCCATGTAGATGAGTCACGGCCATTTCTTGACCAATTTGCTCTCCATGAAAGCACAAGAGAATGTTTTTTCTCCATGTGACTCTCCTTAGACACACTCTATATCATTGATCACTTTCCTTTGTGGCCCAATAATCTCCTTGAAGAGAAAATTTGACATTACTGAGTTATAGGATGTTACAGTAGAGATTCTCCTATGTCCTGAGTTCTCACTGACTTTGAAAGGCTAGAGCCAAAATTTTGCTTGCCCTTGCAGCCCTTCTTTTTCCCTAAGTTTTGGTCTGAAAACTTAAGTTGTTAACTCTGCAGAAGAAAAGTTCAGTGATATTATTACCCTATAACATTGCAGTTGAGCTAAACCTCACTATCTGTTTGAATATCAAACATCTTTGACATAGCATGGAACACGTATTTTTCATCAAGTATTGATATGTTAAACTGTAAATCTTAATGGTGACTTTCACTGTGCCTCATGAAGCTATTGCTAGTTTGTAAAATAACAGTATACCCTAGGCACAGAAAGATTCATATATTCACTCATGATATGAAAACTCTGATGCAACATATATATTTGGATATCTTTCTGCACTATTCCTACCATTCTCCTTTAAAATATTAGACATTATGCGTATGAATTTCCAATTATTTTAATAATACTTAAACATCAAAATATAAAATACATGATATTTGATTCATGTTGTATGGTTGTGTTTACTTAGTGAAGATCAATTAACCCATTGAAAATTTTGTTGATTTTAATCAAAGAATAGCTAGTGCCTCTATATTTTTTTCTTTTTTCTCTACAGAAAATGTATCAGCATTTCCTTTGTTTGATTTCTGTACATTTCTTTTTATTTACTTATAGGAATTTTATCAATTTTTCTAATCCTGTAAATGGAATATTATCTTCTATGATGTGTTTCATACTGAGCAAGGCTAACGATGCCCACAAGTTTATTCAAAACCATTTTCCATGATGCTTCAGTTAATCATGAGAAAATAGAGAGATCTGATGCTTAAACAGAGTTAAGTGCTTAATTTGAAAATAATGACACAATCTTTTTATGTAGTTAATTTTTAAGTAATTCTACCAATTTTCTTTTTTGAAGAAATGTTAAATGCACAATCTCCTGATAGAAGAGATTACAATGGAATCCATAGAAATTGGTAATATTTCATGAAAGTGAGTTCAGTAAATGTTATTTAACTTAAATAATATTATAGTAAGTTAACATCTAAGTAGTAACCTATATATAGTATAAGAATAATTGAAGAATGTCATTAAAATATTTAAAAATATTAAGCTATAAGCCAGAAATAATGAACTAAGAGGACATAGTCAGTATTCACTGATCACCTTTTAGGACCCAGCAAATTCATTTATGCTCTTTCTTTTTTCTTTCTTTCTTTTTATTGGGGGGGTTAGAGAAGGAGCTACAGAGTATTCAGGGTCTCAGACTAGATCAGACTCATAGTGATCGCCTGTTTACAGCCTCCCAAGAGCTAGCATTATAAGCACAAGCCACCACACCCAGTCTCAATTGCTGTCTCAATGCATCCTCCTATACAGGGTTGGCACGGCAGGCCCAGGGGATTGAACTCCTGCCCCTGTGCCTGCTACAGGTGCTTTAATCCCCTGAGCTATTTGGCCAGCCCTCGTTTATGCTGTTGCTACTCACAGAGGAATTGTCACTGGCCACTGCTCTACAAATCAAAATGCTGAAGCCTCTTGCTGCAGTTTTCAGATGATTAGGCAGTGAGTTACAGAAGCAGATGAAGTCAAGTCCCTCCTCAGGCTGGGTGCCTTGCTCTTCACCACATTAGCAGATGTTTCAGAAGGCAATTCAGAGGCTGAAATGTGGGGCATTAGCACATGCCTCAAGAAAATGGCTTAAAATAATTTACTTGTGATGAAATTAATATTATCATTTATTTATTTATTTATTTATTTAGCTTAACTAGGATTTGAACTCAGGCCCTTGTGCTTGCCAGGGAAGCACTTATTCTACTGATCCATTTCCCCAGCCCCTATATTGTCTTGAATATCTGTTAAATTCTTCTTCCACACCTATGTGTCTTCCCTCCGTGTAGCCCTTTGTTTTCATTTTGCTATCTTGATTCTAAAAATAAAATTAAATGAATCTTTGCAGTGTCAAAAAAATATAATCCTCTTCTAATGAGAGGAAATCTGTACTATTTTAGTACAAATAGATACAGTGCCAACCTCAAAAGGCAAAAGTTTAATATCCAACACTATTATCCACTAGAATGCAGCAGCATTCTCAGAGAACAACTGTCAGTGGAAAAACTATTCTCCAAAATGCTTACCGCTGTCATCAGAGGAGTCATGAAATAAATATGCCTAACTCAAAGAACTCCTTCCTTGTTTTCAGAAGTAATAAAATCATTTGAGTAAGAAACTGTTCTACTGCAAAGTCCCTTCAGCATTTTGTATTGTTTACCAAAAATACTGTAAACTCAACATTAAATTTTACTTTATAATTTGTGATGTGAAAATTAAGATAATAT
Organism: Ctenomys sociabilis; assembly: GCA_004027165.1. Classification (NCBI taxonomy): domain Eukaryota; kingdom Metazoa; phylum Chordata; class Mammalia; order Rodentia; family Ctenomyidae; genus Ctenomys; species Ctenomys sociabilis. The sequence goes on from PVKA01010692.1 coordinate 55,840, forward strand.
TTAAGGTTTTTTATATGTATTTGGCATAGGGTCTCATCCTCCCCAGTACTGGGATTGCAAGCAATATCCACATGCCTAGACTCTGTGGTTGGCTCAGTACACCTGGCCGTGGGGCCTGCACTGTATGCAGTGCTGGGGATTGAATCCTGGTCACTGCGGGTGCCTAAGCAGGCACTTAGTCCGCTAAGCTATCTCACCAGCCATCAAATGAAAGGTTTAACCTACTTTCTATATCCTCCTTAATCTTCTTTTTAGTAATTTACAATCATATAAAATAACACTCCTATTTTCTTGTTATGATCAAATAATTATCTTCAAGGAAAGACTTAAAATTTTAAGAAAAATATTGTTAGTGGGGCTGGGGAGATGGCTCAGTAGAATAAGCACTTCCCTGGCAAACACAAGGGTCTAAGTTCTATCCCCTGTTTCACACACAAAAAAATTAGTTTTCACAATAAATATACTGAAGTCTGTTACAGGTTCACAGAATCAACCCAAGAGCCCTCTCCTTTCCTTTCCATGAAATGTTGAGTCAAAGTAAACATCAACATATGCAAACAATTTTAGTGAAAGCAGGACATTTACAGCAGATTTACAAAGTGGAATTTTTAGCTTCTGTAAGATGAGAAAAATATGCAAACTTAAATTGTAATGAATACATCACCATTTCTATCATAGTCCTAGAATGACTCCATCCTGACCTTAGCTAACTGAAGTGTTTAGTCCATCAGTTTTTATGTTTCTAATAGCTAATTTTCAAAAATATATAGGGATTAGATGAGAGGGTGCCATAATGTTCTTCTTTATGTTATTTTCCATCTCCTTTTTTTCTTTTTCATCTTCTATTTTTGTCTCTCTTCTTTCTGTCTTTCAGAAAGAAAGAACATACTCAACATTGAAGTATGTACCATGGTACACAGGCATAAAATCAGGAAGGTAAAATGACATCTTTAAAACTTAAGGGTCTGCCAGAGTTCCACGTGGAGAAATCTTGTTCTGGAGTGGGGCACTACTATGGGAGGTTGAAGACTTCATGTGCAGCCTCTGAAAATCTTCAGGGCAGAGAGAGGTTAGCAGAAAGGATCACTGCACTCTGGCCTCTTCCCTCTTCCCTCATTCAACAGCACAGCTGTGAGGTGAGGGTTTCACACCCTCAGGATGCGCTGCCCCCCACAAAAAACCTAAGAGTAATGAGAACATGGACTATACCCACTAGAGCTGTGATTTGGAGAAAACTTATTCTCTTAGTAAATTGAGGGAAGAGCCCCATTAGTTCAGTACCAGAGTAAGCCACAGAGTTAGTACAGGGCCACAAGGCCAGCCTAAGCTACACAGTAAAATACTGTCTCAAAGACTACATAAAGAAGAAAAAAAAAAAAACTTGCCTTGACTTAAATGGGACAAATATTTTAATTAAAGTATGTGGGTAACACCTCTGGGGTGCATTAGGATGTAAGTATGCCAAGTCACACATCAGAGAAGAGGATGAATTCTTAAATAGGAAGGCAAGCTAGTTTTCTTGTGGTATTTATAATAGCAATGAGCAACTTGAATGAAACACTGAAGGAGAAAGCAAATTTCTGTGTCATGATTAATGATTTCTCCTGGCATAAAGAGAAATTACATCAGTTTTATCTAATGTCTTTTATTTATCATAATTAAAAGATTTTTTCAACTTGTTTTTGTAAAAATGACATCAATGTATTATCCAAAATGGTCAGACAAATACTAAGTGGTTTGTGGCAGCAGGAAAGGTGATAGTAATGGGTCCAGTAGCAGCAATAGTAGCATTACTACAACACTGGGAAGAGTAAGGACACTTTACATTTAGTACTCATAAAAAACCCGTAACACAGGTACCCAGACTGAGCTGCTTGCTTATCAGTAAGAAAGGGAGGCATGGCACATCTTCTTATGGGGAAGTTACTGTTACGAATTAGTCTAAATTTCATAATATCATTGCATCTTCTCTCAATTCTAAGCATTAAATACTGGAACAATGGCCTAGTTCACACTGCATCAAAGGTGATTTAGTTTATCTGTTGTTAAATAAGTCTTATCTGGTCAGAAATCAAAACTAAGGGATTGATTGGAAATTAAGAACTTCTTAGCCTAGAAGTGACATTATAGTTGTTTCTGATTAATTTTATTGAGAAAAAGGGCTACAAGTATATCCAACATTTTGGCCCTAGCCCTTCAAGTTCAGTGAGGACTCAGGACATAAGAGAACCTGTGCTGTAATATCCTGTAACTCAGTGATGTCCCAAACTTTCTGTTTAAGGAGATTATGGGGCTAGAGAGGAAAGTGATCCACAATGTAGAGTGTGCCCAAGGAGAGTCACATGGAGAGAAAACATTCTCTCAGCTTTCACAGAGAGCAAATTAGTCAAGCATTGGTCATGATTCATCCACATGATTGACACTGAGAAAAGATTTACAAACTGTGGTACAGGGATTCAAGGTAAATCCTGAGGAGAATTGACTGACTTCATCAGATAGAAAAATTACATTTTTGTTACATAGGTCTTGCTTTATCTTGGTCTTAACCATCCCACAGGAAAGTATAAAGACATGATAGGTCTGATTGTTTGTTTGTTTGTTTGTTTGCAGTACCGGGGATTGAACTCAGGAGCCTGCACTTGCCAGGAATAAGTGCTTATTCTTCCGAGGCCCAAGATTTTATTTATGTATTTATTTATTTATTTGTATTTTTAAGGAAAGGTCTACAGGGTATTCAAGGTCTCACCACTAGATCTGACTCATAATGATCTATCTGTTTGCAGTCTCCCAAAGGGCAGGAATTACAGGTGCTAATGCCACCATGTCCAGTCTTAATTGTCTCAGGTTACCCTGGGGGTGTGACAAAACCAAGTAATTGCCAATTCTTTTATTTATTTTCTTTTTTTGTGGTAAAGGAATCAAACTCAGCACTTTGTGCTTGCTGGGCAAGCACTTATTCCACTGAGATATCTTCCCGGCCCCTAGTCTGACATTTCTAAACCATGAGAGTGTTAAAAGAAAAACACACCAAAAATGGTACAAAGGCTGACAAATGCCCCTCCCCAAATAAAGCCATGTCTCTGAAAAGAATTGGGGAAACACATTGTAAGAACTGTAGTAACACTCATGGTTGATAGAAAGGTTATGATTAAAGAGCCGACATTGTCCTGCCGACAGTGAAGACGAGCCTTGAAGCCCTGATTACTTCACTGCAGAGACATAATGAACTCGACACCACAATCCAACACAGTCCAGCATTCTGCAACCATAGGGAGTTATTCAAAGAAATTGTCGACCATATCCATTTACAGCTCAGCTTAATATTATTGGCTCACGATGTATACTTCATTTTTATACATTTATGCTTTTCTGCTGGATGGTTAAGACCTAGGTAGATCCAAACTTATATACCAACACATGTACTTTATATTTCCTATGTGGTCATTGAAGTCTTCTCCTGAATGAGTTAGGACTGCCTGTGTGAATTCTCCAATCAAAAATCAGACAGAATGCTACCGGGTTAGATTTTTCCATAAAAGAATGAGGGAGTAAGCCAAAAAGCAAAACTAGATTTTCACATAGTTTGGATCCAGCAGGGAAGAGAGATTTGAAATAAATCTGTACAGAGAAGCATGCTACAATACAGAATTATGAGAGAGGGAGAGAGAGAGAGACAGAAAGAGAGAGAGAAGATGGACTCATACATAAATGTATCTACACTATTTAAACTCTTTGGATTCCAGATTTTTTTTCTTGGGTTATTTAAGACCTTGACAAACAAGTTTTTTTACTAGCAAATATTTTATTGAGAAACTATAAAAATATTTTTAATTTTTGCTTCCTAAAAACCCATGAAAGATACTTACATCTCTAAATATATCCTCTGTCACTGAAAGATAAAATTTGGCCCCTCAGCCAATTTTACACAGAACTTCATAGATGTGTTTAAATCTTACAATTGCCCAATACATTCACCACATAAACAAAGGAAGTAAAAAGCATAATGAGATTCTCCATCTTCTTAAAATCCTTCAGTCAATTCTTGGTGTTCTCAGAGTTTAGCTCAGGCTGCCTCCAGAGTGTGCGATTCCCCTTCTGCTGGTGTCCTCATATCTACACAGCCTTATTCTGAGTAACTGTGCTTTCTGAATTTCACTAACAGTAACGAATCTCCTTATGGATGAGAAAAGGATCTAAGCCGTTGGTTATATCCATGCCCTGGTAGATTCTCTTATCATTTCTTAGGGCACTCTCACCCTCCCGCATTGGAGTGTTTCTATGAACAGTTTGGAGAATGGGAGCTTGTGGAATGGTGAGGTCCAGGTTTGACTTCCGGATCTGGTTGGACGTTACACCAATTTGTATTTCACTCTAAACAGAGAGATTATATTAAACAATGAAACATAGAATCTAACAAAACAGTCCCTAAATAAATGATTTTCAACTATAATACTATTAACACTAATTGTTTTTTAAATGTGCAAATAATTTTGGAGTGCAATAATGAGTCACATGTTTATTTGAGTTGTATTCATTACAGGAAATGGGTAAATCTCTTGAACTAATTTTTAGTAATAATTTAGAGAGTAAACAGTTATCCTTTTCTCACATTTGTTCTTATAGTTTAACATGTAAAATATAAAGAAAAAAACTGTGTTATCAGTCATTTATAATCAGTTCTAACTCTGAAACACAAGATTGATATGCTTAGCCATTAAAGTATTATTATCTTGACTGGGGAATGAAATGTTTGTGACTTGTCAGATCACTGTCATTAGTAGTCAAAAAGAAAATGACAAATCCATTTGTTTAATAGAAAAAAAGAAGTGTTTAAAAAAACTTAATACCATTATTTATATCAAGCCATCCTTTCTACAGAGAAGGCTTTTTATATAAAGCAGGCTTTCTCTTCAGTTCTTGTCCTAGGTGAATTATTACGGTTATGAAAAGACAGAAATGTGTTTGTGTGAACCGTAATGACAGCTTATTTCACAGAGCAGAAATAATGACGGGTCCAGACGGTCCAGTGCAGCTGGTCTAAACTGCTACCTCGAAGCTATCATTATCAAGTGATTATCTCATGGTGCCCAGCGTGCCCACCGTTACCAATGTAGACATTTGCTCAAGGCTCATTCCCTGGGAGGAAATCTCAAAGAAAATTTGGGGGAAGAATCCATATCAGTTTCTCCTGCTAAACTGCACAAATACAGAGAAGTAGAAATTTTTTTTTTCTCTGTAAACTTATCTGTTCAGCAAATATAGGTGAATATACACAATAAAACTGAAAATGTTTCATGTTGATTAACATGTCCTTGTGTGTGCAGCACATAGTTACACAATGAGAGCCACAGAGAAAATAACTTTTCTAAAAATATGTATTTGGTACAGGATCTCACTACACAGCTCAGACTGACAGTGGCGCTCCTGTTGCCAGCCTGCCCAGCACTGGGGTTACAGGCTAATGCCACCACATCCATATCTTTTCTGGAACCAACTCATTGCACCTTTGGGCAGGTGCCATTGTGAAACATGGTGCTAGGAGTCATCCATGATCCCTGAGCTGGCCTAAGTAGGGGCTCAGTCCACTGAGCTGTCTCCCTGAACCAAAAATAACTTTAAAACTACAACCTAATTCGTAGGTTGTAGTAATTTTATTTCTTTATGTAATTTTATTTCTTTATGTAATTAATTCCAAGAGAAAGAAGTTAAATAAATCAGCAATCATTGCATTTTTCAATGGCTAAACTATATTTTTGCAAGAGAACAACCAAATCTAAACTATCTAATACTTAAATGCCGATTTTATAATCGTAATTGTAGAATTACATTTTTGTAATTGTAATATTCATTTTCATTGTAATAATTCTAAAAAGTCACTACTAACACTAACAGGCATTTAAAAATTTCTGAGTGCAGAATGGGAGTGTAGCTCAGTGGTAGAGGGCCTGCCTACCATGTGTGACATTTGTTTCAGTTCCCAGCTCTGCCAAAAAAACTATTTAAAGGTAACTTATTTGCTAAATTATTGTCATAAAGTGCTCCAGTTTACTTAGGATAAAATCCAGTTGCTAGGATTACTGTGAAGTAGGAAACTGTTCTACACAGTAAATAATTGGTTTATATTAGTTAGGAAAGTCTTCATTTACTAATATGGATAGCTTCTTCATGGAAAACCAAATCTTACTAAATGCTCAAAAATAGGAATAACTTAAACCATACTTTCTGATGAAAAGAAAATTAAACATAAAGTAAATAGGAGCAGCGAGATAGCTCAGCGGACTAAGTACCCACCTTGGCAAGCACATGGAGCAGGGTTTGATGCCAGGTCTGGCATGCTGCACAGGGCCCACACTGAGCCAACAACCTACTCTGGTCATGTGACGCACACCTGTAATCTCAGCGCTGGGGAGGCTGAAAGCAGGAGGATAACTACCAGTCTGATCCGAGTAGTGAGACCCTGTACCAAATACATGAATGAAAACAACAACATGAAACACATAGCTGAAGTGTATTTGATAAATGTAAATATGTGTTCATTGGTGAATATTGTTATCCCAAATAAACATGGATCAAAGAAGTCTCTAAGGAAAAATAAAAATTTAAAATTGTTTTGCTCTTACTGTCCTTGGGCTTTTCTCCTGATTGGATTACACTGAATCTTCTTCTGAATTCTTCCATATATTTTAGAAATTACCTAGCACCCTTTCAGTAATCATGGATTCTTCCACAATAATATCTCTAAGCCATCTATCACAATGTTTTCATAACTACCTAGAGGACTTAAAGATGTTTTAGGATTTTGCAAAAGTAGTTATTGTGTAAAGGAAATTCTTTTAATCTGCAGGAAAATTTGAGTCATAGTCCATGTGAATCCCATTTTCTCACATTTGTAAGCAAAGATGATACTAAACCCATATGATTATTAAGAGAAATAGAATGCTTTGCACATTGCAGCAATGAGTTATAAAAAAACCAACTGAAAGTTTTATTTTAGAAACTTTATAATTCAATGAAAAAATTGGTTAATATATATTGCAAATCATAATGGAATTTAAAATTTACTGCAAAATTTTTTCATCAAATGATAATTGTCCTGAGGATATCACACATTACAATAAAGAATATATTTTAATAAGATAAAATGACATATTAATTAATTAAGAAAAGAAACAATCTGTTTTTATTTCTAAGTTAGCAATGAAGAAAAAAATTACCTTGTGGTAATTTACTAGTTCAAAATTTAGCTCATTATACATAGAGGAAATAAAACATTCTGGACCTGTAAATTACAAATCTGAAAATTATGATCAAGTAAATTTGTGTCTAATTGTATTATTGGTTATTTTTACTCAAATTAAGGAAAGAATACACAGTAGTTGGGGAAACATCAGCCTCAAGTTTTAAGCCCAATGACAAACTTAATTTCTATTAACAAATTCCATTCATCTTTTGCAGTTCTCCAATGGGAAATAAAATTATTTAACTATGATATTTGATGATTATAAGTATTATTAATTTTCTTGTAGTTTACTTAAAATGTTAGGTTTAAACTTAAACAATATCATTCATTTTATAATCCACAAATTTTCAACAGAAAATGAGCTTTAATTTTGTTGAACATAAATCGTCTTAAAGCAGCTGCTACATTTATAATCTTCTCCTGGATATTCTTTGTATTAA